>WNWU01011615.1:0-18052 GCA_012654045.1 Ptyas mucosa
ACCCCAGGCGCCTGATGGAACCCGAGAGGTTCCAGATGGAGCTTGGGCCATTCCCTGAGGCTCTGGCTCATGCCTCGACTGGAGACTTAGTGGCCGCCTGGGATAGGGCGGCCGCTGGAGCTCTGGATCGGGTCGTGCCTTTGCGGCCTCTGACCCGGCACCATTCTCACCTGGCTCCCTGGTTTACCGAGGAGCTAAGGGAGATGAAGCACCGGAAAAGATGCCTAGAGAGTAGTTGGAGGGCCAGTCTTTCTGAATCTGACCGGACACTGGTAAGATCTCATATTAAGAATTACCTAGTGGCAATAAAAGCAGCAAAATGTAACTATTTTGCTGCTCTTATTGCGTCATCAGATAACCGCCCGGCCGCCCTGTTTAGGGTGACCCGCTCCCTGCTCCACCGGGGAGCGCGGGAGGACCCCTTGGAGGGTAGAGCCGAGGATTTTGTACAGTATCCGCATGACAAAATCACTCAGATTCGGGAAAATCTGGACTCCGACTGGGTGGTCTCAGGGGAGGTGGCTAGGGCAGATCCTGTGAATGTTATCTGGGATGAGTTTGATCCTGTGGCTCCCGATGATGTGGACAGGATTCTGGGAAGACTGAACGCAACCACATGTTTGTTGGACCCGTGTCCCTCCTGGTTAGTGCTGGCTTCCCGGGAGGTGATGCAAGTCTGGCTCCAGGGGATTATAAATGCTTCGTTGAGTGAGGGTGTCTTTCCCGCCGCCTTGAAAGAGGCGGTGGTGAGGCCTCTCCTCAAGAAGCTTTCCCTGGACCCAGCAATGTTGTCTAATTATCGTCCGGTCTCCAACCTTTGCTTTGTGGCGAAGGTTGTCGAGAGTGTGGTTGCGCGGCAGCTCCCCCAGTACCTGGATGAAACGACGTATCTGGATCCGTTCCAGTCGGGCTTCAGGCCTGGGCACAGCACGGAAACGGCATTGGTCGCGTTGGTTGATGATCTCTGGAGGGCTCGGGACAGAGGTTGCTCCTCTGTCCTGGTCCTATTAGATCTCTCAGCGGCTTTTGATACCATCGACCATGGTATCATGCTGCACCGGTTGGAAGAGTTGGGGGTGGGAGGCACTGTGCTGCGGTGGTTCTCCTCCTTTCTCTCTGACCGGTGGCAGTCTGTGTTGGCAGGGGGGCAGAGGTCGACTCCAAGGCGCCTCATTTGTGGGGTACCACAAGGGTCGGTCCTCTCGCCCCTCCTGTTCAACATTTATGTGAAGCCGCTGGGCGAGATCATCCGTGGTTTCGGGGTGCAGTATCATCAGTATGCTGATGATACGCAGTTGTACATCTCCACCCCGGACCACCCCAACGATGCCCTTGAAGTGATGTCCCGGTGCCTGGAGGCCGTACGTATCTGGATGGGGAGTAACAGGCTCAGACTCAACCCGTCCAAGACCGAGTGGCTGTGGTTTCCGATGTCCCGATATAGTCAGCTAGAGAGAGACGAAAGAGGAGTAGAGGGATGGAAGGGAGGAGAAAGGAGAGAGAGGAATGGGAAGAAAGGAAAGAGGGGAGGAAGGAAGGGAGGGGAAATAAGAGTAGGAGAGAGGGTTAGAAAGGGAAAAGGAGAGGAGGAGAGGGAGAAAGGAAGGGGAAGTAGAGAAGGAGTAGGAGAAGAGGGAAGAAGAAAGTAGAAAGGAAAGAAGGGAGGGAGAGATTGAGAAGAAAGATTGCACAATAAAAAAGATAAAATGGAAGAAAGGCAACCCCGAACATGCATAAATGTACTAGGATAAAGAATGAGTTATTAAAAAATAAAAGAGAATAAATATGAGTTAAAAGAGAAAAATTAGAATTTGAGGGCGAATTAAGATATTGTTTATATAAATAAGCATAGAAATTTTAAGACATGATTAAAAAATGGAAAAAGGAAATTTTGGCAAAAATTGTAACTGACTAAAATGTACTTGAATATGTTAAATTGTATGAATTATGATATGGCCAATACTCTGTTCATAAAATATGCGGGTGAAAATGGGGGGGGAAAATCAATAAAACTTGATTTAAAAAAAAAAGAATTTGTAGGTGCTTCATCACTGGAGGTTTTTAAGAAAAAACTGGACAGCTACCTATCTGAAATGTTTTAGGGCAGTGATGGCTAACCTTTTTCTCGTCATGTGTCGACAGCGCGCATGCGTGCGTGCGCACGTGCAATAGTGCACATGCGTGCCAGCACTCATAATGCAATGCATGGCCCCCTGAGCATGCGCACACGCCCCCCACATCCCCCACATCCCCTGTACATGCATACGTGACCCCCCACACATGCTATGTGACCCCCCGCCCCCCCGTTTTGGGCCTAGCAGGCCTCCCTGCAGCCACCTGGGGCAAAAAACAGGTTGTGGGGGGCACACTGCACCCCCACACACACTCCACCCCAGCGCATGCATGCGCAACCCCTGCCCCCTGCGCATGCGCGCAACCCCCCTGCACATGTGCACATGTCTCCAGCATTTGCCCCGACCCCTGCACATCCTGAAAATCAGCTGGCTGGCGGGAGGCGCGCATATGTGCGTTGGAGCTGAGCTAGGTGACAGCTCACGTACCCGCAGATTTACCATTGCCCTGCATTATTTCAGGTGATTCCAAGGAGATAATAGAAATAGTAAACAGAAGTTCCCAACCCTTTTTTATGCACATCATCATAAAAAAGACTATTATATAAGCCCGGGTTTGGCAGTGCAGTGCCTGCAGGACGTGTAACGTGTGCCTCTCCAGACAGTATTCGAAGGATTCCAAAATTAAACAATTATTTTTTTAAAAAAACAAATGAGTGCAAGTTCATGGAACCTCATGAAATGTTGGTGTTCCCACCCGAATGTTTACAACATACTAGATGAGAAAATCAGTCTCTTATGAGCTTTGAGTGATTTCTTGAAATTTTGGCCATTTAAAAAATATATAGTGTCAACCAAACCAGACATAACATGCAGCACCTTACAAGATTACAGGTTTATACATAATTGCCCTAAACATTGCCTGCAAATACTATAAGAGACCATATATGGGCAAACTAATGGAGGCTCTGTCCTGTCCTGTCCTGTCGATCAGTAGGTATCCTACTCTAGAATTAGATGTAAACCCTATTCCAGATGAAAAATCAGGTGTTAGGTGGGATTATCCTCAGACTGCTCATATACTTGGGAACTGAGGTGCTGGTAGAAGTCACCATTTTGTTTCTTGCATCTTGGGAAGGATCTGGCCAGATAACCATTCTGGATAGCTTTGAATCTTGAGAACTAGAGCAAGTGCAAATATTTTTCTGAAGTGTACTTCAGAGAAATTGCACAATTTTGGAATAATTTAGAAGATTCTATTTGATAAGCACAGTTTAAAGTGCTGGTTTAGAGCTACAAAGTCCTAAAAGATTTGGGGTGAAGATACCTAATGCATATGAAAGGTATCTCTTTCATATTAACGTTTCTGTTGATGTGAATAAAGCAGGAATTATAGTAAATAAGAAATGATGTGAATAAAGCAGGAATTATAGTAAATAAGAAATAATGGGAATAAAGTAGGAATCATACGAAGTCAGATACATGAACTCTAAAAGACCCTCTCTATTCACATTATTATAAAAGAGAAACATGCTGGTTGGAAAGTATATTAAAGGCAGCTGAACCCCATTAGTAGTAATATATCTTCTGATGAGGCCTAGCTGTCACCCATCAGGAAAGCTAAGAGTAGTATTCTGGTAGATGACCAACTCTGATAATGAGAAGAAGCTAAGCAATTACATTATAGAGTTCCTCATAGTTACCTGACCTATGACCCTGTGTCAAACACACTGATTCTACACAGAACCAAAACTACGGAAATAAAGCCATATGGAAGGGAAATGCATATGAAACAAAGTTACTTATACTTAAGATAGAGCCATAAATTTCTGCATTTGACCATTACAGCTTTTAAGGAAAGTTGTAAACTATGGGTTAGTAAAGTTATTAACTAACATGTATGGTTTTATAATTAGTAAAGTATAATGTATGGTAAAGTATATTGTATGTAATGATTTTATAATTAGTAAAGTATAATGTATGGTAAAGTATATTGTATGTAATGGTTTTATAATTAGTAAAGTATAATGGAAGTATAACATGATTATAATGTAACGAACTATGTAACCATATATGGAGAATGAATGAGCTCATCGAATCCTGTGTCTTAGAAATGTATAAAAACAGAGGAATCAGAACCATTCTTTGTTCAGATTTGCCAGAACCAAAACTGCACTGAACCTTTGCGCAAATAAAATGTATCTGTCTGACCCAGGAATGTTCTCCAGTCTTTCATTTCTATAACACTGCAATGCACAAACATCTTCTGGCGTTAGGTTGATGGGTACTTATTTATAGTAACAGTACTTTAGATTGAATACTGCTTGCTCTGCTTTCTGTGATAAGTAAAGATTGTGTTCTAGAACTGACTTTTTAATACTGCATGGTTTTTTGTCACATGGGTATTTTCTGATTATACATCAGCTTAGCTGTCTGATAGGTAAAGAATACTATTAGTAAATTTTCTTAGCCACTGCATGTACAGTATAAAGGGACCAAGCAGCTAATACCTGCCTCTGTGCTGCTGGTGCACTGTTTGCACATATAAATAATGGGAGATAACCAAAGATTTCTGTTCTTTTTTCCTTTACAGGTTTCTATGCTAGGCTGCCCTGATCCAAAAATTCATGAGATTGCATATCAGTACAGAAAAAACATTGGGATAGCACTTCAGGTAATATGTAAGAATGCTGGCTTAAAAAACACAGAGGTTTTACCGATAAAATGAAATGCTAAAAGGGGAGGTTGGACTATTTGTACATGTATGCTTTAATCAGAGTCTTGCAAGGATATCTTGTGAACTTTGTATTGTGTGTTCTTTGCTTATTGTAGCTGGTAGATGATGTGTTGGATTTTACATCATGTACTGAACAGCTAGGAAAGCCAGCAGCAGCAGACCTTAAACTTGGAATAGCCACTGCACCTGTCTTATTTGCTTGCCAGCAGGTATGAACAAGAAAGACTCTACTGTCTTCCCAATGTTTCTAGTTGAGTTTTATTCATGCTAAAATTTAAAAGTATTGTTGTGTATGCATGCTTTGAATAAAAAAAGGAAGGTGCTTGATGGAAGAAAAGGCACCCTCCACAGATGCTTTTCTAATCAGAAGCAATAGCTATGAAAATAATGTTAATCCTTAATTGGTTTCTTATTATCCTAACTTAAATTACTAACACAAGGCAGGGTTCAGTTTAGTGACTGAATCATTCAAGGTAATTTATTTATTTACAAATATTTATATGCCGCCCTTCTCCCTAAAGACTCAGGGCGGCGAACACAAGTTAAAAACATACAGTAATTGTAGGAGCCTGTAGTCTGCTATGTGTAGGACTGTTTCCTTATCTTGGATGGCAAACCTCAGATAAGGAAGGTTACTCACATGTAGGCACCAGGAAATGGCATTAGACCCTAACTCTATAAACAAGAGGAACAGGAGGATAGGAAGTGGGATGTGTGTTAACCCTAGATAACATTATAAGTGCTTAGGCAAACAGTAAAGGTTCTAGTTACCTAAAAGATTCTGTGAGCCAATGAGATGCTGCCAAGTACTGCTGTAACTTGTAGTAACAAACTATATAATGTCACTATGTAAGACAATAAAGTAACCACATATATCCTCAACCTTTGTGTGTGTGGTCACTCTACAAGTAATAAAAAGCCTAACTAAAACCAATTAAAACAGAGACAAATAAATAATAAAACCCAGGAATCAGAATCAAACCATTTGTTGAAACAGCCAAGTCTTTAGGCCTCGACGGAAGGAGCAGAGATCAGGCGCCGTCCGAAGCTCGGTGGGTAACTCATTCCAGAGGGCAGGAGCGACCACAGAGAACGCTCTACCCCTGGACGTTGCCAGCCGACATTGTCTGGTCGCTGGTACCCTGAGGAGGGCAGCCCTATGAGAGCAGACAGGACGGTGGGAGGCGGGTAGAAGATGGTCCTGCAAATACCCCAGACCTAAGACATGTAGGGCTTTAAAGGTAAGTACCAGCACCTTGAAGCGGATCCGGAGGACCACTGGTAACCAGTGCAGCTCGCGTAGGAGAGGTGTTACACGGGAGTAACGGGGAGCTCCCGCAACAACCCGCATGGCCGCATTCTGGACCAGCTGGAGCCTCTGGGTGCACCTCAAGGGCAGCCCCATGTAGAGGGAGTTGCAGTAATACAAGCGAGAAGTAACCAGGGCATGGGTGACTGTGCGAAGGGCATCTCGGTCTAGGAAAGGGTGCAACTGGCACACCAGGCGAACCTGCGCGAAAGCCCCCCTGGTCACGGCCGTCAGATGGTCTTCCAGAGACAGCCGGGAATCCAGGAGGACACCTAAGTTGCGAGCCCTTTCAATGGGAGCAAGTACCTCCCCCCCATCTAAAGTGATGGGATCTCTAGAACATGAGGTGCCGGCATCCACAGCCACTCAGTCTTGGAGGGGTTGAGTCTGAGCCTGTTCCTACCCATCCAGGCCCGTACCGCCTCCAGGCATCGGGACATCACGGAAAGGGCATCCCCGGGGTGGTCTGGGGGGGAGATGTATAGCTGAGTATCATCAGCATATTGATGATACCTCACCCCGAAACCACGAATGATCTCACCCAGCGGCTTCATATAGATGTTAAAGAATAGGGGGGAGAGAACTGACCTTTTCAGAAGTGGTGCTATTGCCTCCTTCCTAGGGCTGAATCATTCGCTCCCATTAACAGAGTCTCACATGAAAACTCACAAACTAATATAAAAGCAATGCCCATTTCCTTTCTGTTGTGCCCAGTACCTGGTTGAATTCCAGGAACTGCAAAGATTTGAATACAGTAATTCTTGATTGTATACAATAGGGATGGATCCTAAAGCTTGTAAGTCCTGACCTGAATACACTGCGCAAAAAGAAAGAAGATTCTGCTCCTCGGTGTTATCCAACCTTTAGACAAATTTCTCTCTCACACACACATGCACACAAAGTAATATAGAATCCAGCATTGTATTTAGATTTTTCAAGCGATGATTTCTTTCCTAAATATATTGTGATCCATTCTGAGTCCTTGAAATGAATTAAAGTGAAACAGACATGTTGAGCTCATCAACCCAGTTTAACTTGGTTAGCCTGGAAATTAAGAACACTCTCAGCCAGTGTAATCTCTTGAAGCATTGTTAACCTTCCTGCATTTGAGAGTCCTGGAATATGCTGAGAAGTTACTTCAGGGAGGTCGCTTCTAATAGAATTCTGTATTGAGAGAAAGAAAGCCTCCAACAGGTTAGAAAAAAGCCCAAGTGGAGCCAGGCTTGGGGCTTGGATTGCATCAGTATGCTAAGGATGGGACAATAATACTTTTCTCTGTTCTAGTTCCCAGAGATTAATGCCATGATAATGAGGCGATTCAGTTACCCAGGTGATGTCCAACATGCCCAGGAATTTGTATTACAGGTAAGACAAAACTTTCATAAAAAGCAGCAGTTGCTCCTAAAGAATAATATTCTCCTTGTGATTTCACTCTACCTTGCAGACTCAACATCAATTGGTATTGTTTCAAGTACAGCTAGTGCTTGCTTAATGACCAGAGTTGGGACCAGAAACTCCATTGCTAAGTGAGATACCACATGTCCTCTATAGACTTACAACTTCACTTCCACTGCAGTCGTTAAGTGCATTACCTGTGGTCATTAAGCAAGACATCACATGACCGCAACTTGTAATTTTACTGCTATTTTTTGGAAAAGCACCTTTGGGACAAATGATTGAGAATCTCCATAGACAATTTTACTACTAGATTCTTTATTGACTCTGCTTGTCAGAAGCCAGCTGTGAAGCATGCAAGTGGAGATCACAGGACACTGCAATGGTCATAAGTGTGAGGACCAGTTGTAAAGTTACATTTTCAGCAGCCATAACTTCAAAAGGTTGCTAAACAGGCAGTTGTTAAGGACTACCTGCTTGTTTTTAATATAGTTCAGAAAAGCATACCATAGTGGCATTGACATCCTATGTGCCTTATTCTGTTATTCTAAGGTTAAAGTTATAGCATCTGTAGTAAGCCCATTGTCAGCGATCTAACTTGTTCTATTTTCATCGCTGCCATGAAGATCCAAGAGAAAAGAAAAAAAAATAGCTAGCAGAAGCAGTTTGAAGTTTTAGTAGCTTGGCATTTGATCTAGTGTTCTTCTCCCCCTTAGTAGATAGGGTAACCCAGGTGATGGGGGAGGGGGACATTCCTGTGATATGAAGTAGTTGGCAGAAGAGACTGACTTGGAAGATGGCCAATGGGCATTGAGATTTTGAGAAGCAGAAAGGGAGGGGTTGGTTTCAGAGAATCAGTTTTGGCTGCATATGAGTTCAGGTCGGATCGTAAATTCTTCAATAAATGAGAGATTCATCAAAGACTTTGTGTTTGAGAATGAAATTTATTTGAGATTATGTCAAAACCTGACAGACAGCCAAAACTCCTTTCCAAGCCAGGCTGGCTGACTTCAAAGCTTCCACCTCCCCTCCGGATATTTGGAGTGAGTGGAGAAACAGTCCAGATGCCATGGCGGGAAACCGTTTATCCCAGGAAAGTTTACTTCAAGCAACTGGAGGAGAGCCAGTCCTGACTCCAGCCAGCTTGGATACCTCGGGGCTTCATCTCCACCCTCCCCCAACGAAGCCGCAGGATAGCCCAGCTCGGACCGGGACGCGAGCCAAGGAGAAGAGAGATAAGTACATGGGCCCCTTGCCAAAAGCTGCGGAGGTCGAATTTCCCTTCCCGAATGTCCAGGGAAAGGGGAAACCCTTAAGCGAGTTGGGGAGGGTGGATTGGCTACTGGATTGGCAGCAAACCAGGCACAAAGAAGTTTCAGGGAAGCCACTCCCGGCCCCCATAGATGAATTGAAGGAGAAGTTTGACCGTGCCATCCTTCTGGAGGAGGAGAAGCCATCATGCAGGCCAAAGGAGAGGGGTGGACCAGCCGAGCCTGCTCAATCGAGACACCCTAGGCAGAGGCGCAGCCCTTCCCCCCCATGGTGGAAGGAGGGGAAGCCCAAAGCCTCATCCATGGGTCCCTCCCTTGCAAAGCAAGCAAAGCCGCCCGGACCGAATACCACCCCCCTACCCTAAACTGAGAGGGGAAGAAGAAGATTATTGGCACCAAGAGCAGGCTTACAGAGCCCCGCACTGGGAAGATAGAGCAGCGAGGGAGGACCCACCCCGCTTTAGAGGGAAGTTTGATGGCGACCCAGACCAACTGGCACAATTCCTCGACACAGCTGAAATCTACATAGAAAGTTATGGGCACCTCTACCCATCTCCCAGAGCCCTGGTCAGTGCCATTGCAGAGGGTCTGGAGGGGGAAGCAAGGACGTGGTCAGCAGCCCTATACAAGAACAGGGCCCCCCAACTGCGCGACGCTGATGGGTTCTTGCAACTGCTACGAGCCCAGTTCGAAGAGGCAGAGGAGGACCCCTATGTAGAAGACGAGCTCAGAAACCTGATGCAGAAGGGGAAGCCTATCAGAGAGCATATCCGTGAATTCAGGAGAGTCATTGGGACTCTACCTCCCCTACCCGAACGGCTACTGGTGTACTTTTTTAGGACGAGCTTGGATAAGCGAATTGGCCAAGTGATCGCTTATCGAGACGTTCCAAACCGACTCTCTGATTGGTTCCGAGTAGCAATAAGAGTCGACAGGGGGTTGCGTGCCAACGACATGCCGAAACAGCCAGGTAGCAGGGAGGGAGGCCAACCTCACTGGAGACAACCTGACAGATGAGGAACCGTGACACCACAGCCCGCCCAGAGACCAGTCGTCCCACGGAGCCCGCTGAGGTGCTACAGGTGCGGGGGGATCGGTCACCTGGCAGCAGCGTGTGGAACCCTGAGACCGACACAAGACCCACCGCCCAGGGCACGCCCAGAACGAGGACCCAAGCACACCGCCAATGCACCAAGGAAAACCCCCCAGGGTCCAGAGGCCTTCGCCCACCTGTCCGAAGCCAGAGGGACCCCAGATGAGGGAAACCAATCCCCCGAGTCATATGACAGCGAGGACGAGGGTGAAGACGACCCAATGGTGAGTGGACCCATCCATCCTTTTCTTTTCCCTATACGCCTAACAGCCCCAAAGACAGGGACCCAAGGGACTTTCCAAGCCCTAATAGACTCAGGCTGCACGAGGTGCCTGATTAACCTACCCACAGTCCTAAAATTGGGGATCTGTGCCAAAAAACTCAGCCACCCAATCTGATTCGAGCAAGTTGATGGATCCCTAGTGGGGGGGACTTACACCACACATCTGACCGAGCCAGTGAGGCTGGAGCTAGCAGACCACTGGGAAAAGTTCCGATTTATAATCGCCCCCAAAATGACGGACCCAGTCATACTAGGACTCTCATGGCTAGACAAATGGGGCCCAATCATCTGGTGGCAAGAAGGGACCCGCAGGCTGAGAATTTCAAAGGGCCCCCAACCCCTACCGCTCCAACCAGGGGAGATGGTCCCCATGCAGAAGCCCCAATCTTTCCCACCGCGGCAAAGGAAGAAGGCGCCAATGCAAAGGCCCCTTCCCGAGGGTACGGCAGAGCAACTGGGGGCCGCATCCGACAGCTCCCACGATAAAGAACAGATTCCAGAGGAGTACCAAGACCTTGCAGAGGTGTTTAGCGAAGCCGAGTGCAACGTTCTACCATCCCACTGCGACGCCGATTGCGCCATCGAGATCATCCCCGGAGTGAAATTACCAAAACCTAAGCTATATGCCATGACGCCCCGCGAGATGCAAGAAATGCGGAACTACATAGACAAGAACCTACAAAGGGGTTCTCGTCTACCTGGACGATATCCTCATTTACACGGAAACCTTAGATGAACACGTACCCCTCGTCCGCCAAGTATTGGAGAAACTGCTGAAAGCAAACCTGTATGTCAAACTGTCAAAATGCGACTTCCACCAATCACGCCTAGACTACTTAGGTTTCCAAATATCAAATGAGGGGGTAGAGATGGACCCAGCCAAAGTACAATCAGTTCTACAATGGAAACCCCCTCGCACACGCAGACAACTGCAGAGCTTCTTAGGTTTTGCGAACCTCTACAGACAATTCATCCCTTCGTTCGCAAAAATTGCCAAACCCCTGACAGACCTCCTAAAGACGGGGAGTCCGATGACGAAGCCCCGCCCAGGACAGCCCCTACTGTGGGACCCGACCTGCCAACGGCATTCAATACGCTAAAAGAGATGTTTGCAAAAGAGCCTGTCCTAAAGCACCCTGACCCCGAACAACCTTTCATCATCCAAGCTGACGCCAGCGACATGGCAGTTGGAGCTGTGCTGCTCCAAAAGAACGGCGAAGGGAGCCTACAACCTTGCGCCTACACCTCCCGAAAGCTCACCGACACAGAGAGGCGATGGGCGGCATGGGAGAAGGAAGCGTTCACGGTAAGATGGGCACTGCTAACCTGGTGACACCTACTAGAGGGGGCCCAGAGGCCGTTCGAAGTTTGGACTGATCACAAAAATCTGGAGGCCCTTAGAACCCCACGGAAATTGTCGCCCAGGCAAGTCCGCTGGGTGCAATACTTCAATCGTTTCAACTTCGAGCTCAAACACATCCCAGGGGGGAAGAATTTCTTGGCCGATGCACTCTCCCGGATGCCCCAATATAACAGTGAATGGGAGCAGGTAGTGAACACCATCATCCCTTCTGCCCAGGTCGTGGGTCAGGTGGTCACCAGACGGCGACGCCGTGACCAGCAAGACCAACTTGAAAGTGAGCTAACGACAAAACTGAAAACTGAAACAGCGGCGGACCCCTGGTTCCGAGACAATCAACATCTCTTGACAAAAAGGGATGACCTAGCATGGAAGGGGACAAAATTCTATGTCCCACAGACTCTACGCACCCTGATCCTCAAGAGGAGCCACGACGGTAAACCAGCGGGACATTTCGGTTTCCTAAAGACTCTGCACTTAGTGAGAAGACAGTTCTGGTGGCCCCACATGAGAAAGGACGTAGACAGTTATGTAAAAAGTTGTACCATCTGTGCCACGATGAAGAAACGACCAGGATGCCCTCCCGGACTGCTGCAGCCAGTAGCTGAACCAACAAGACCATGGGAGGAGATTGCAATGGATTTCATAGTACAGCTGCTGAGGAGTTGTGGAAACACAGTGATCTGGACTGTAATAGACTTATTCTCCAAACAGGCACACTTTATACCCTGCAGCGGGCTACCCTCAGCCTGCCAGTTATCCAAACTGTTCCTGAAACACATCTACCGCCTGCATGGAGCACAGCAAAATTCTGGAGGGAGTTCCTACGATCCATAGGGTCATCCCAAGGCCTCAGCTCAGCGTTTCACCCGAGCACCAATGGGGGGGCGGAGAGACTGAATGCCATGATAGAACAATACTTAAGATGCTACGTTGACTACCAACAGTCCAATTGGGCAGACCTCCTATCTTTTGCGGAGGTCGCGTATAATAATGCTGTCCACAGTAGCACGGGATTAACCCCATTTAAAATAGTGAGTGGTATGGATTTCATCCCCATGCCAGAGTACCCAAGGGAGCCCCCTTCCTCAGTCAACCTGACCGATTGGATGGCAATGTTGAGAGAAACCTGGGAGAACGTTAAGAGGGTGTTGGCCAAGGCGGCACAATCCTATAAGAAACAAGCAGACAAGCACCGAACTCCCCAAAGACCATTTCGAGTGGGAGAGAAGGTATACCTCTCCACCAAGTATTTGAGACTTAGACTCCCGAGCAGGAAATTGGGCCCGAAATTTATAGGACCATTCCCTATAGTAAAAGTAATCAACCCGGTTACATTACAACTGCAGTTGCCCCGACTCCTAGGGAAGATACACCCCGTTTTCCACAGCAACCTCCTGAAGCCTGTGGTGGGGTCAACTTTAAGGCCAGCGCCACGTGACCCCCCAGGGCCCCTGGTCATTGGGGACCACACTCACTATGAGGTACAACAAATTCTCGATTCGAGGTGGCACAGGGGGCGCCTCCAATACTTAATTAAGTGGAAGGGTTACCCCTTGTCAGAGGCTTCCTGGGTGAAGAGCACAAACATCCAAGCTGACCGCCTTATAGCCAAATTCCATGCAGATCACCCAGACAAGACGGGAGGGGGTGGGACACACCCTCGGACAGGGTAACGGTACTTAACTTGTTGTTTGTCTTGTAGCAAGCCTCCCTGGAAAAATGAAGGGGGAGGGGCCGGATGTCAGCACTCCAAGCTACATTCACTCCAGTGCTGACATAAAGAGAAGAAGAAGACGCTTGACTTTTCACCTACTTATTTACTTATTTACTTATTTAGTCAGTGTCGGCTACGATGGAGTCGGGGACAGGTCGTTGTACTCAATAAATGAAAGATTTCATCAAAGACTATTTGTTTGGAAATGCAATTTATTTGAGACGACATCGTAACCTGACACTGTCCACTGAGTAAACAATTCCCCTAAGGGAGACAATGGAGGGATGGAAAGTATTTCATTGTTAGTCTCATCAGCACGTTTTCCCAGTAACAGCCCCATACTGTCCCTACTATAGCTCAGCCTGTATTTCTTAATCACACACAGACCACACAGGCCACACAAACACACGCATATACATACACAAACAGCCCAACAGCCAAACATACACAAATCCAAACCAGCAAAAAGAAAAACCCCAAAAACATATACTCACACTTGCTCAGTGCACTTTTAGTCTCAGGAACGTTCCTCTGCCCTGGTGTTCATGTCTCTGTCTCAGGGTTATAGAAGAGCAATCCTCGACTGGAAAGGAAATACCTGTACACTGAAACCAGTGTGTGCGCGCTTATCAGAAGATATGTTCCTTACCAGACGTGAGTCTTCAAGTCCCTGTTTGGGCGCCAATTGTGGTATCCAGGAAACCAGCTTTTACCTTTTTAGGAATAAAAACAGAGACAATGACAATGAACAAGCCAGAGACAGATTTATTGTAACTTTGCAAAGTGTCTCCCCTCCAAAGGAAAAGGGAGCAATTAGGTCTTCTACTCACAGATCTTAAATACAATTTTCAGGATATAGGAGTCCAATACAACAGGAGACACGCGTTTCCCTACAGCATCAGTTTCAGACCTTATATAACATATTTGGCACATGTTCCTCCCTGGAAATTCCCTTTCTTCCCAGTAGAAATACCCTACAAAAATACCACTTATGTACGTGGACCCTTCTGGAAGGGTCAGAGTGACCCGAATAGGCCAACTTTGGATTTTTACCAGAACATTAGTTTTATGTATCCTACAAAACAGCAAAACAAGCATCTTAAGAACTACACAGTTCCTCTTCTCATGTTCTACTAGTACAGTTATATAATTAGGTTATACAAGGTAAAATAAGGCACTTAAAATGGCATAGCTTAGGGTATACTTTTTTACAGGAATAATCCTTATTTCTCTCAATGTTCATGGAGAGGAGGCCCAGGTTCAAGTCAACCTTCAGCCATGAAAGTTCTTGGGATGACTATGGGCCAGTCATTTTTCCTTAGCCCAATCTCATTCAAAGGATTGTTGTATGAGGATAAAGCCACTATGCAGGCTGGGGAGTTCTAAGAATTGAAGTCACACATCTTAAAGTTGCCAGGTTTGAAAAACACTGATCTAACAGATGATAATACTGAAAGTGGAACAAGTAAATACTGTCTGGTAATTCATGCAAGCTACTCTCAGCAGACTGCCAAATTTTATATTCAGCTAATTAGGCTGTGTTAGGTGTTGTCTAAGTCTCAAGAAACATTTTCATAAATTATGGCATACAGACTCTGTAGCACATGGAGATAAAAAACATTTCAAAGTAGTTTAAGTGTGTGGTTACCTTCAAGCTATATGGAACAGGGCTATAAAATGCAGTCTAAAAATGAGTCAACTAAAGTCTCACAAAACCAATTCCAAAATGGGAAAGTAGCAGCTTGTATGCTTTAGTAACTCCTTTAATATTTTGGTCTATTTTTAGAGTGGTAGCATACAGCAAACAACTTACCTCGCCCAGCAGGAGATTGGCAAGCTTAGACCATCTCCAGAAAGAGATGCCCTTATGCACCTGGCAGAAATTGTCTTGTCTCTAGACAAGTGATCCTCTTCTTCCTCCTGGTGATTCTGGCAGCTATTTTACTAGACTGTGCCTAAACTGTTTCAGAACATCTTGGTGTGCTTCTGGTGGCATTTCCATTTTTGAAAAAGTTCTCCTAGTTAAGTAACTAGGCTTATGAAATGGTTTTTATGGAAGAAAGCCTTACATAACAGTGAAATATGATCAGTCTGTTAATTGGTAGCAGCAATTGGTACCTGTGTTTTTAATGAAGAGGTTTCTTGTTTTATGTGGGCATTTATTTATACTGTTCATTATTAATGCTGAAGGCCAAAATAAAATAAACATACCGTATATACTCGCGTATAAGCCGAGTTTTTCAGCCCATTTTTCAGGCTGAAAAACGCCCCCTAGGCTTATACGCGGGTCACAAAAAAATGACTTTTTCCCTGCAAGCTAGGAAACAGTGGGAGAACGGGGTTTGCTTACCCCGCCCACTCCCAATCTATTGGGACTGCCTCCTGAGTTCCAGCTGATGGCTAGAGGAAAAAAAAACTTTAAATTCTTGCCGCGGGGCTTCAAAGGCCCCCCCTACAGCTGATCAGGGTTAAAAGAAAACAAATGAGAAGATCGGTGCTGGCTGCAAAAAGGTGCCTGCTGCAAACAGCACATTTTTTTTCTCCTTCTGCTGAAACCAAAAGCGAAACTAAAACAGCTTGTTGGCTTTGCTGTTTGCTAAGGCAGATTTCTTTTTCCTCATCAAAAAAGGTTGGTGCAAACAATGGGAAATTTATGGCAAATGGCAAAAGAGGGGAGTTCAAGATTTTAAAACACAAAAGAAAAAAAAGCTCTATTTAAAAAGGGAATTGTAATAATTGAGATATTATTAATTGTATATTGTGTTGAAAGCAGAAATGGTTAAGTTGTGGTTTGGAAGAATATTGGGGGAAATTATTTGGTTTATTATTATTGGTAAATATAATTAATTTTTTTTTAATTGAAAAAGTTTTTAAGAGGTTTTACAAAATTTTCCCCCCCCCTCCCCGACCTCCCCCACCCCCCGGCTTCCCCGAGCAAGTACAAAATATAAAATACAGCAAGCGTAATTAAAAGACATAAGAAAACTATCTGTAAATTTAACTCCCACACTTCACATAATCATGAAACAATTACATAAAAGAAAAGCAAATCTTCTTCTTTCTTCTTCTTCCCAACCTTACACAATTAAAGTCCACTTACAATTGAAGCACTTAGTAAAACAATCCAACAATACATAGTCTAGCCTATTGTTAATCATTTTAACCAATTGGCTTCATTATATATTTAAAACAAAAAATTATATAAACCCTTCTTCTGTCCTCCAATTCTGGACCATTAAAGTCCAATTATAATTAAAACAGCTTAAGAATATTTTCTAACTAGAAACAATACTTAATAGTCATTATTTAATAATAATCATTTCCATAGAGTCCAGTTATAATTAAAACACTTTAAAAAAGAAAAAAAAACTATTTTCTAACTAAAGACAATACTTAATAATCGAGCCTATTGACTTCCGGTTCCGGTCCCGGAGGCGACGGACACTGATCGGGCTAGCTCTGGCCCCAGTGTCCGATCCCCACCATCTGGAGGCCCTATGGGCCAAACGCCCTAAGATTGGGGCGTTTGCCATTTGAGGGCGGCTCACCAGGGGTCCCCTGCCTCACATCCAGGGGCCGGGAGGCCGATGCTGGCGCGCCCGAGGCTCCAGTGGGGGAGGGAGGCGATCGGCGGCCTTCTCTGGGGCCGCTGAGGCGCCACAGCGCCTAAGGGGACCGGCGCTTACCTGCAAGACACAGCGGACTGGGAGCTGGTCGACCAGAGAGTTGAGGAGGCATGGCGGAGTGTTGGCTGCAGGGAGCAGAGAGCTGATGGGGCATCCTGGAGGTGAGAGGGGGGGGTTGGAGTTTCCCCCCCCCCCCTTGTAGCTGGAGGGGTGCCCTGGTTGAGAAATAGGGGGAAAGAGATGGAAAAAAACCCCTTCCTTTGCTGACTTTTTTTTTGAGGATGGCTGAATCGGAATTTGTTAAAGAGGTCTGGTGGCCTCTCTTCCCGGTGGAGACCTATGGCGGCAGTCCGACTTCCTGCTTCTTTATTTACGACTGAAGACATTACCCACCTCTAGCTTCCTGTTTGACCTACTCTGTACTCCGGACTCGTTGCTCCTGTGAGCGCCCACTGGTGGATATTGGAAAAATTACACTGACTGTCAATCCCTCTTTCTTTCCTGGAGGCTTGTTTTTTGGGATTTTTCATCTTCTATCATTGCAAGATGGCCAAGGGCCACAAAATAACAGCAGCTGACATGGAAAAAATTTTGGAAAGACTGGCAAAATTGGATCAGAAATTGGATAAATTGGATGAATTACAAAAAGTATTATCTGAAATTAAATCTGAAATGACACTTACGAAAAAAGATTTAAATGATGTTCAACAGCTGGCAGAGCAAAACAAGAAGAAGATGGGGGGTCTGGAGGGGGAGGTACGGGCACTCCAGCGGGTGGAAGAAGGGAGAGGAAATGCAATGCTAACTTTACAATTGGATAAGATGTCTTATTTTCTCAGGTTTCAAAACGTGGAACAACTTGACCAGGAAAACTTGAGAGAAGTGATGGTCAAAATGTTGGGTGAATTTCTTGAAAGAGATTTGGAGTCTACTGGAAGGGATGTGGATCTGGTGTATAGAGTAAACTCACAATTTGCAATTTTACATAGTGTCCCAAGAGAGGTCCATATTAAATTTGTAAGAAGGGAACTGAGAGATGAGATATTGAGAAAACAAAGACTGGGGGCGCTGGTGTACAGGGGCAAGGAGGTCACCATCCTAAAGCAGATTCCCAGACAGGTACGAGAATTAAGGAGAAAATATTATTTTTTATCAAACAAGTTGTACCTTAAGGGAGTAGGCTTTAGGT
>WNWU01011616.1:0-12466 GCA_012654045.1 Ptyas mucosa
TGCTCTGAATGTGGCAAAGTCTTTCGCTACACTTCCCAACTTATTGAACATAAAATAACCCATACTGGAGAAAAGCCCTACCACTGCCCACAGTGTCCCAAAAAGTTTAGTAAGCATGCCAAACCTGCTTATACACAAGAGGACACACACTGGAGAGAAACCATTTGAGTGTCCAGATTGTGGGAAAAGTTTCCAGCAGAATTCCAACCTGGTGATACACCAAAGGACTCACACAGGAGAGAAACCATATGAGTGTCCAGATTGTGGGAAAAGCTTTAGTCATAATTCCTACTTGGTTATACATCAGAGAACTCACACTGGGGAGAAACCATATGAGTGTCCAGATTGTGGGAAAAGTTTCAATAATAATTCTAACCTTGTGAGACACCAGAGGACTCACACAGGAGAGAAACCATATGAGTGTCTATACTGTGGGAAAAGCTTCAGTCAGAACTCTTGCCTTGTGATCCACCAGAGGACTCACACAGGCGAGAAACCATATGAGTGTCCAGATTGTGGGAAACTTTTCCAGCAGAATTCCAACCTGGTCATACACCAGAGGACTCACACAGGAGAGAAACCATATGAATGTTCAGATTGTGGGAAATGTTTCAGTAAGAATTCCAACTTGGTGATACACCAAAGCACTCACACAGGAGAGAAACCATATGTGTGTCTATACTGTGGGAAAAGTTTCAGTCTAAACTCTTACTTGGAGATACACAAGAGGACACACACCGGAGAGAAACTATATGAATGTCCAGTTTGTGGGAAAAGTTTCAATCAACATTGTAACCTTGTGCAACACCAAAGTACTCACACAGGAGAGAAGCCATATGAGTGTCCAGATTGTGGGAAAGCATTCAGTTCGAATTCTGACCTGGCGAGACACCAGAGGACTCACACAGGAGAGAAGCCATATGTGTGTCCAGATTGTGGGAAAACCTATAGTCGTAATACCTACTTGGTTATACACCAGAGAACTCACACTGGGGAGAAACCTGTATGAGTGTGCAGATTGTGAGAAAAGTTTTAGTAATAAGTCTAATCTTCTTAAACATTAGAGGATTCACCCAGGAGAGAAACCATATTAATGTCCAAATTGTGGGAAATCGTTCATTTCTGACCTGGTGAGACACCAGAGGATTCACACAGGGTGAGTTAGTGGATTGTGGGAAAGTTTCAGTTGGAACTCCCACCTGGTGGAATAATAGGGAACAAAAAAAGAGGAGCCCTTTGAGCCATTTAGACTCTGACTGGGCAGGATCCGACGAGGAGATGGGAGCAGGTCTTGGAAGTAACATCTGGGTTGACTTTGATCCTGTTTCTATGGAGGATTGTGAGTAGACTGGGAGCCTCCACATGTTTACTGGACCCTTGTCCCTCCTGTCTTGTTGCGGCAACCAGAGAGGTGATTGGAGACTGGATCCAAGGGATTATCAATGCTTCATTGAGAGATGGGGTCTTCCCCGCCCTACTTAAGGAGGCAGTGGTTTGTCCCCTCCTCAAGAAGCCTGCCCTAGATCCGGCCTCCCTGAACAATTTTCATCCTGTCTCCAACCTTCGCTTTATAGCAAAGGTTGTTGAGTTTGTTGTGGCGTACCAACTCCCACAATTCCTGGAGGAAACTGACTAGACCCATACCAATCAGGCTTCATGTGCGGACACAGCACGGAAACGGCATTGGTCGCCCTGGTGAATGATCTCTGGCGGGCCCGGGATGGAGGTTATTCCTCCATCCTGGTGCTACTTGACCTCTCAGCAGCTTTTGATACCATTGACCATGGTATCTTACTGTGACGACTCGGGGGGTTAGGGGTGGGGAGCACTGTTTTACAGTGGTTCTTCTACCTCTCAGGCCGTACGCAGTTTGTCTGGGCAGGGGGGTCAGAGATCCTCCCCGAGGCCCCTCACTTGTGGGGTGCTGCAGGGGTCGGTTCTCTCCCCCCTGCTCTTCAACATCTACATGAAGCCACTGGGTGAGACCATTCGTAGTTTCGGGGTGAGGTATCATCAGTATGCTGATGATACCTAACTTTATATCTCCACCCCGGATCAACCCAGGGATGCCCTTTCCGTGATGTCTAAGTGCCTAGAGGCGGTGCGGGTCTGGATGGGTAGGAACAGGCTCAGACTCAACCCCTCCAAGACAGAGTGGCTGTGGATGCCGGCATCTCATGATCTAGTATCCCCATCGCTTCTGATGGGAGGGGAGTGTCTGGCTCCCTTCGTAATCTTGGCGGCCTCCTTGATTCACGGTTGTCCTTGGTGGACCATCTGATGGCCATGACAAGGGGGGCTTTTGCACAGGTTCGCCTGGTGCACCAGTCATGCCTTTTGTTAGACAGGGATGCCCTCCGTACGGTCACACATGCTCTCATTATTTCTCGGCTGGATTACTGCAATGCCCTCTACATGGGGCTGCCCTTGGGGTGCACCCAGAGGCCCTAACTGGTCCAGAATGTGGCTGCATGGGTAGTTACAGGTGCTTCCCGTTACTCCCATATAACACCATTGTTGCGTGAGCTGCACTGGTTGCTGGTGGTCCTCCGGATCTGCTTCAAGGTGCTGGTGCTCACCTATAAAGCCCTTCATGGCATAGGCCCGGGGTACTTGCAGGACTACCTCCTACTGGCCTCCCACCGCCCATTGTGCTCACATAGGATTGCCCTCCTCCGGGTCCCATCAGCCAGACAGTTTTGGCCTGTGGCCCCCAGGATGAGGGCGTTCTCTGTGGTTGCACCAACCCTCTGGAATAGTTTACCTACTGGGCTCCGGACGGCCCCTGACCTCCGCACCGACCTAAAGACATGGCTCTTTCAGCAAATTCCCTGATCTGCCGTGCATTTTAATTTGGGGTTTTTAAATCGGATTTTAACATTTTAATTTTATTTATTGTTGGGTGTTATATTCTATGAGCCGCCCCTCGGGAGAAGGGCGGCATATAAATATGAAAAAAACATGTCCTAATTCTGGAAAAGCTTTCACAACTAGGTCTAATCTAATAAATCATGTCAGTTTACACACAGATCAAAAGCCATTCAGATGCTCAGTCACAATTTTACTATTATTAAAGACAAGAGTACTCATAAAGGAGAAAGACCATCAGCTTTCTGATTGGAAGGAAAGCTTGATGGGATCTTAGAAAACCTTTAACTGTTCAGAAAGATAAAGGTTCCCCTCGCACATATGTGCTATTCATTCCCAACTCTAGGGGGCGGTGCTCATCTCTGTTTTAAAGCCGAAGAGCCAGTGCTGTCTGAAGATGTCTCTGAGATCATGTGGCCGGCATGAGTAAACTGCAATGGCGCACGGAACGGAATGCAAGGATATACATTGCTTGTTTTCAGCTTGCTGGATTATTTTCAGCCAAATATCCAAGTTTATTTAGACAAGAGAGACTCAACCAGAAGAAATGCTCAGACACAAGAGGATTTGCTTGCAAAAATCAATGAATTAGTAAATGAGAATTAGGATTTCAACAAGAGTTTTCTGAAAGCAAAGAAAAAAACTAAATATAACTATATATAATTAGAATTTTCCTAAGGCATCAAACCATTCTTATTATATCCAATTTGATGTATTACAGAAAAATAGGAATCCTGGAGGCGTAGTGGTTAGAAGGTACTATTGCAGAGACAGTAACCATTCCAAGATAGTTACAACCATTTATTTAGTGACCATTCAAAGTTACAATATCACTGAAAAAAGTGACTTGACCCTTTTTCGTACTTAGGACCATTGCAGTGTCAACATTCAGATGCTTGACAACTGATGGTTGAAATGTCCTGGGGTCATGGGATCCCCTTTTGTGACCTTCTGACAAGCCAAATCAATGGGGAAGCTAAAGTCACTTAATAACTCTGTTACTAATTTAACAGCTGCCGTGATTCAGTTAACAAATGTGGCAAGAAAGGTTATAAAATGGGACAAAACTCACTTAACAACTATCACGCTTAGCAACAGAAATTTTGGGCTCAACTGTGGTTGTAAGTTGAAGACTACCTGTAATAAGAACACTTGCCTTGCCCCGCTGGATACTAATATTCTGGAGTAATATTTCTAAAGATACATTATTTCATGAGAGTCATTAATTTTGGTCATAATAGGCTCTAATTGCCCCTCAGCCTGGACTATTTGCTGTAGTTAATTGATGAACTTAGTTACTTGGGACTGTGAGATGGATTCCATACCAATTTAGTAAGTAAATAAATTTGAATATACTTAGGATGCAGACAGACAAATGCACATTAAATATTATTTTGTGGTTCTTTGGTTTGAAAATATATAATAGGTTTTAATGCTTTCATTTCATGTAAAAATAAATAATATACAGATGTGGATACTTAATGACCGTGTTTTAAATATTTCTAGAAATGTCTTCCTCAAAGAAAAGTCTAAATAATGTTGGTTGTCTATTCTACTATAGTATACAGTTGCAAGAAAAAGTATGTGAACCCCTTGGGATTACGTGGAGTTTTGCATGAATTGGTCATAAAATGTGCTCTGAAATTCATCTAAGTCACAACAATAGAAAATCACAGTCTGCTTAAAATAATACTACACAAACATTAGATGTTGCCATGGATTAATTGAACATAACATGTAAACATTCACAGTGCAGGGAGGAAAAACTATGTGAACCTGTGGACTTAATAACTGGTTGACCCTCCTTTGGCAGCAATAACCTCAACCAAACGTTTCCTGTAGTTACAGATCAGACCTACACAACGATCTGTATGCTTTTTTCTTGTTTTCACATCTTGCAACCATATTATAAACAGTAATTAAAGTATCTCTTTTATGTGAATCTTATAGGCAAAGGGAATGCCAAGAAGAGCCTTCTGGACGGCAGAGAATCAGAAGCAGCTTTAAAAAGGAAAGTGAATCCGGAACATCTGGTAAACAACATCTTTTCCCTTTCCTCCAGAATACCACAAAACTCTTCTCCTTCCCCAGCCATTAAAAGACAAGAGAGAAAAAAAACAGGAAAACAGTTTTGCACCAATAAACAATTATTATATGTGGAACGCAAGGAAACATTATATGAAAAATAAAGGTGGAACATTTCCTGATTCAGAAAGAGAGGAAATGTCTAGAAGTCTGTGGGGAGGAAGCGCTCATCCCAGACAATAATGCAGGCCTCAGCCTGCGAGGAAAAAAAACAGCTTGAACCATCCAAGAAGAGATCACCAATCAGTGGCAGAAAAGCTCCACAGATATGTATACTGTGAGAAAAGCACAGATTGCAAATCAGAGCCGATTATGCATCAGAGGATCCACACTGGTGAAAAACCATACAAATGCCCCGAATGTGGCAAAGTCTTTCGCTACACTTCCCAACTTATTCAGCATAAAAGAACCCATACTGGAGAAAAGCCCTACCAATGCCCACAGTGTCCCAAAAAGTTTAGTAAGCATGCCAACCTTGTGATACACCAGAGGACACACAGCGGAGAGAAATCATATGAGTGTTCAGATTGTGGGAAATATTTCAGTAAGAATTCCAACCTCGTGATACACCAGAGGACTCACACAGGAGAGAAACCATATGAGTGTCCAGAGTGTGGGAAAGCTTTCAGTTGGAATTCTGATCTAGTGAGACACCAGAGGATCCACACAGGAGAGAAACCATATGAGTGTCCAGTTTGTGGGAAAAGTTTCAGTTGGAATTCTGACCTAGTGAGTCATCAGAGGATCCATACAGGAGAGAAACCATATGAATGTCCAGTTTGTGGGAAAGGTTTCCACCAGAATTCCAATCTGGTCATACACCAGAGAACTCACACTGGAGAGAAACCGTATGAGTGTCCAGATTGTGGGAAAAGTTTCAGTAATAATTCTAATCTTATGAAACACCAGAGGACTCACACAGGAGAGAAACCATATAAGTGTCAATACTGTGGGAAAAGTTTCAGCCAGAACTGTAGCCTGGTGATACACCAGAGGACTCACACAGGCGAGAAACCGTATGAGTGTCCGGATTGTGGGAAAAGTTTCCAGCAGAATTCCAATCTGGTCATACACCAGAGGACTCACACGGGACAGAAACTGTATGAGTGTCCAGATTGTGGGAAAAGTTTTAGTCGAAATTCCAACCTGGTGCTACACCAGAGGACTCACACGGGCGAGAAACCATATGAGTGTCCGGATTGTGGGAAAAGTTTCAAAATTAATTCCAAACTGGTGATACACCAGAGGACTCACACAGGAGAGAAACCATATGAATGTCCAGAGTGTGCGAAAACTTTCAGTTGGAATTCTGACCTAGTGAGACACCAAAGGATCCACACAGGAGAGAAACCATATGAGTGTCCAGTTTGTGGGAAAAGTTTCAGTTGGAATTCTGTCCTAGTGAGTCACCAGAGAACTCACACAGGAGAGAAACCATATGAATGTCCAGTTTGTGGGAAAAGTTTCAATCATAATTGTAACCTTTTGCAACACCAGAGAACTCACACTGGGGAGAAACCGTATAAGTGTCCAGATTGTGAAAAAAGTTTCAGTAATAATTCTAATCTTCTGAAACACCAGAGGACTCACACAGGAGAGAAACCATATGAGTCTCCAGACTGTGGGAAACGTTTTAGTCGAAATTCCAACCATTACTGAAAAAAGTGACTTATGACTCTTTTTCGTACTTAGGACCATTGCATCATCAACATTCAGACGCTTGGCAACTGATTGTTACAATGTCCTGGGGTCATGTAATTCCCATTTGTGACCTTCTGAAAAGCCAAATAAATGTGGAAGCCAGATTCACTTAACATAAACTTTGGGCTTAATTGTGGTTATAAAGTTTCTGCAGTATTCTGCAGTAATGTTTCTAAAGCTACATTATTTCATGAGAGCCATTCATTTAGTCATGATAGGCTTCAATTGCCCCTCAGACTGAGCTGTTTGCTATAGTTAATTCATGAATTTAGCGACTTGGCATGTGAGTTAGTGAGATGGATGACATATTAATAAGTAAATAAATCTGAATATACTTAGAATGCAGACAGACAGATGCACATTAAGTATTATTTTGTGGTTCTTTGGTTGTTCGACAATATATAATACTGTAGGCTTTAATGCCTTCATTTCATGTAAAATATAAATAAAAATATATATATATATAGAAATGTGTGCTTTTTAATGAGCATGTTTTAAATATTTCTAGAAATTTCCACAGTGAAAGGTCTAAATAATGTCTGTTCCACTACAGTATAATTTTTAAGTGTTCTGCAGGGTTTCCTCACCTATACGTGAAATATTTCAATTCGTTTGTTTTGCATTTGCTCATCTTCCAGATTCCTTGAACTTTGTATAGTTTATTTTCTGGAACAATTTGAGTCATATATCATACTACTTTTTTTCATTCCCTGCTAACACTTTTCTCAAAAGAGAGAAAGGTAAGTCCTACTTGCTAAAATATGGATCCGCAGTTCAGAATTGAATCTCCTTAGTATAAGTCAAATAGTGTGCTTCTCAAATCACACCATCCTGGTTCTCGGTTCTATATAATGTACTTCCTTCAAGTCATAGAAATAAAAAATCTCTATGTGGCTTTCCAAAGTGAGAATGGGTTTTCCTGTGAAATATGAAAAAAGATAAAAGAATTCCAGGTGAGTGGTGCAGTGGAGCTCTCACCTCACAATTAGGAGGCTGTGACTATTTATCCTAGATAAATATTTCTCTCTTGTGTCTGAATGAGACTATATCTGCTGCAAACTCTGCATTGGTGACAGGAAGGGCATCCGGCCAGTAAACACTCAGCTCCATTCAGTTGTCCTGACTCCCCATCTCAAGGTACCCATTACAGGATAATTAAACAACAAAGAAGAAGAAAAAAGAATTCCAGGTCAATTGATAGATTTGGGAGCTCTAATAACTACAAGCCCTGCATTTTGGGGAACCGATAGCCGGGTTGGTTGGTATCAGGGAATCATGCAGCTGGTGTCCAAATTAAGGCAGTGATGCTAACAGTAGTTTTATATAAATCTATTTAATATCTATATTTAGAGCAAACGAGGTAGGAACATCACTACATCCTGAGGTAAATCGTCAGGTAAATCTCAGAACAGCATACAGAGCACAGAGAAGAAAAAGGCGGGAAAAAAGGGAAAGGCCCCCTTTACACCCAGCAACCAATCATAATGTAGACTGCCTCATACAGGAGCCCATACTCTTCAACCAATCAACTTTCACTGGGTGTTCTGGTCTACTGTGCACTTTAATAAACTGGTTATTCCATTTCAACATCTTCCCCTCAGATTGACAAAACAACTAGACACAAATATAGTTTCTTCCCCCGTGCCACCACTCTACTAAACAGCCAACTCCAATACCACTGCTTTCTGCCAAAAGATATTTACCCACATGGTAGGCTGTATGGCATTATCCTCCTCTTCTTCCTTCTCACGTTTCCTACTACCTTCTCCTATCAGTATATTATGTGATTGATTATTGTATTTTATGATTTATGATTGCCTTACGATGTATGACTATCACTTTGTATGTACATTGAAGCGTATGCAGCAGAGACCATTTCCTTGTGTGTCCAAAGCACACTTGGCCAATAAAGAATTGTATTCTATTCTTTCCAATTTTTGATTACTGAATTGCTCTGAGTCTCTCTGCCTCCATTTTTACACCTTTCGTTTTCCATAAAGATTTGTCCAATGGCTTGCTGAAATCCAAGTATACCATCTGCACAGCATGCCATAGGTTCGCCATCACGGCTATATACAATACTAATACTAATAATATACTATGACTATCATTGTGTTATACCCTATACCCGTGATGGCGAACCTATGGCATGGGTGCCACAGGTGGCACGCGGAGCCATATCGATGGGCACGCGAGCTCAGCTCTGGCACACATGCGTATACCAGCCAGCTGATTTTCAGGCCTTCTGGGCCCACCAGAAATCAGAAAACACACTGTTACTGGCCTCCGGAAGGCCTCTGGTGGGGTGGGGAAGGCCGTTTTTGCCCTCCCCAGGCTCCTAGAAAGGATCTGGAGCCTGAGGAGAGCAAAAAACGGGCCCACCATGCCATCGTGTGCCAAAAGCGGGGGGGGGCAGGTCACATAGGATTATGGATGTGGGCACGCGTGCATGTAACCCCACCGCACTCCCCCTGCTTTTGGCACGCGATGGCAAAAAGGTTAGCCATCACTGCCCTATACCCATGATAGTGAACCTATGGTACGAGTGGCAGAAGTGGCACACAGAGCCATGTCACCGGCATGCGTGGCGTTGCCCATTCCTCTTCCGGGTTTCCAGGGCACGCATGTGCACCAGCCAGCTAGTGTGCTGGTTACTGGTGCACATGCGCGTGCGATGATCAGCTGGCCTTAACATCTTAGCACGTGGGTGCACCGGCCATGCTGTCGTCATCCGCATGCAGCCCAAGCACATCCATCCCTTGCCACCTAGGAGCGCTGCGACCAGTCGCACCCCTGCGCCCAGCTGCCTGTCTGCCTGCCTCGTCCCCGCCAGCGCCACTGCGAGGAAAGACCCCAAAGCGGCGCTGCCTGGGATCCACGTGGGCTGCTTCAGAGGAAGGCCAGGTATGGCTGGCTGGACGCCTCTGGAGCGTGAGGCTGGCAGGAGGAGCCACTGCTGCCTCTTAGCCGGCGCAACCGGCCTTCTGCCACAGCCTGCCGCCGCCCTCTCTCCCCCAGCAGCTGCTCCTGCCACTGCCAGGGAAGTGGCAGCACGAGAACCATCACCGGGTGCAAGGGGGTGGTGGCAAGGATGGGCAGTCCGGGGCTTCCCTACCTCCCTCCCCCCAGAGTTCTGGCACTATGCCAGAAGCCCGCTCAGGTGGCGAGACAGGGAAGCTCCACCCACCCATCCTTACTGCAACTGCCCCCTTGCCCCTGATCAATCTGCTCCTGTCAGAAATCTGCTTTTCTTCCAACGCCAAGAGTTGAATCCAAAGGACTGCAGACTGCCTCTAGGCACATGTAAAATTTGGTCTATATGGAGCAACAAAAATTTTCATAGATGTTAGATGTTTCCAAGGATCGGCCCCAAAGAGTCCCAACACGTGGTTTCCTTTTTAGAAAGTTTATTGAAGCATGTATCTTCTCTTACAGGAACACATTTGGAATAACGCATGTACACCTTGGGCATGACCTTATATACCCTGGAGGCGGGGTCAAGGTAAGGAGGGGTCAAGGGAAGGGTCATGGTGAGAAGCATGAGGGGTAGGTGTCTTAACCCTTTCCCTGCCAGGATGGTCTAGGCATTTCCCACTTAACAATAGAATGCAAAAATAGTATTGTAACATATTTTTAAAAATTTCAACATAAGTACAATTTACAAATATAATAAATAAAAAAATTGTGTATAGTATTATTTTATTTTATAGGGACTACTCAGAGGGCTGAAAAAAGTCATTTCTGACAGGTCCTCGCACTTTTGACTGGTCCTCACACTTATGACCATCCTCACATTTATGCCGGTGCAGCATTCTTAACAACCATGTCACTCATTTCACAACTGCTTCTCTTCACCATGGTGACAAGATAGGGCAAAAACGTAAAATGTGAGGACAGTCGTAAGTTCGAGGACTGGTCAAAAGTGCGAGGACCAGTCAAAAATAACTTTTTCAGCCCTCTGAGTAGTCCATGTGCATAAAAGGATACAGCAAGAGAGAGGGATGAAGGAAGGGAAGGGAAATTAGAGTAGGAGTGAGGGTAAGAGAGGGAGGAAGAGAGGAGGAGGAGAAGAAAGGAAGAGGAAGTAGGGAGGAGAAGAAGAGGGGGGAAAGAGAAAGTAAGAAGGAAAGAAAGAAGAGAGGTGGTAGGTTTGAGGAGAAAGATTGCTGTACAATAAAAAAGATGAAAGGGAAGAAAACCAACCCCAAACAAATATAAAGATATTAAGATAAAGAATGAATTGTTAAACTTTAAAGAATAAAAGAGAACAAATATGAATAAATAGCAATAATTAGAAACACACATACAAACATACAATGTATTTTCTTTGAACAGAGTATTTGGCAGGTTCACAAATTTAAACAGTGTTTAGTCATTTCATTTAAGTTTACAATTTTTATATTTCCTTTTTGTCATATTTATTCCTCATCTATTTTTTTAAAAAAACCAATATTACCCTTCATCCTCATCTCTAATCTTAATCAAATTCAATTTTTCACTTCTATTCTATATTATACCCCTTCGCATTGTCATCTATTTTTATATCCATCCTCACATTGGTTAATTATGTAATATTACAGTTGTTTAATACAAATTCAACATTTTAATATAAATCAATTAGTTATATAACTATCTTTTTTGTATATTAATCAATATAAACATGACTATTCCAATTATTTCCATGCAATCCAATTTCTTACAAATCAATTAATTATATTTACCAATAATAATAAACCAAATAATTTCCCCCATATATTCTTCCAAACCACAACTTAACCATTTCTGCTTTCAACACAATATACAATTAATACTATCTCAATTATTACAATTCCCTAGTTGAATAGAGCTTTTTTTCTTTTGTGTTTTAAAATCTTGAACTCTTTTGCTCTAAATTTCCCATTGTTTGCACCTACCTTTTTTGGTGAGGAAAAAGAAAAAGAAATCTCTCGCTGTCTCATTTTGTCAAAGACCCTGCTTTACTTTCAGTTTCACTTTTTCAGCATACCTAGGGGAAAAAAAATCTCCAGCAATTTACTTCTTTGCAGCTAGCTAGCAACAGAGCCCTCCGCAAAACAGCTGAGAGCAAATCAGCTGAGAGTAGGGAGGCTGATCTAATCAATTTATGGTAATTAACCTATGCTGAAGCTGAAAGAGGCTGTTTTTTCTATTTTTGCAGGCACCGGTCTACTCATTTGTTTTCTTTTAACACTGATCAGCTGTAGGTGGCCCTTTGAAGCTCTGTGGCAAGAATTTAAACAGGTTTTTTTCCCTCTAGCCATCAGCTGGGACTCAGGAGGCAGCAATTGGGAGTGGGGGGTAAGCAAACCATGCATTCTTTCCAAAAATTGGGACTTTTTAAAAATGCCACGGGACGTGGGACAAATTACTGAAAATCGGGATTGTCCCGCCAAAAGCGGGACGTCTGGTCACCTTACCCTATGACTATCATTAAGTGTTGTACCTTATGATTCTTGATGAATATATCTTGTCCTTTTATGTACACTGAGAGCATATGGACCAAAGACAAATTCCATTCTGCTCTGCTCTGCTCTGCTCTGCTCTGCTCTGCTCTAGATAGGAAGATAGTATCTTCTACCGAGATCTGGTTTAGAAGCAATGTGGGTGGGCACTTCAAGGTTTTGTCTCATATTTCATTATTCTATTAATAGGATGAAGCTGGAAATGATTTAGGGCTGCATATACGCCAATCGAAAAGCTGGCTGGAAGAATCTTCACCCGGCCCCAAAGGAGGTGCACTTTTTGCAGGTCCCTGTTTGCAGGTCGTTCCCCACAAGGGCACGTTCCTTTGGTT
>WNWU01011629.1:0-22457 GCA_012654045.1 Ptyas mucosa
GCTTAAAAAACCAAAAAAAACCCAACGCACGTGGCATCTGTTTTAGGAGAGGAGGTTCAATCCATTGCCCAGTTAAAGACTGAAATGAAATGCTCCAGGCGGACAGCATGGCTTCCAATGACATTCGGCTCCAGATCAGATCGGGCTCTTTGTTTTCGCATGAAGGAGGAACACAGAGCGAACGAAAACAAAAAGCCTCCAGCCTCCAACACAAAGCAAATGAAACCCTCTCTCTCCCCCCACCCCACTTCCCTTTTACAGTTCTTTAACGTGCTCTAGGCGGCACCAGGAGGGGGAAAAGAAAAAAAATGGCTCGGCCTCAAGGGAGACCTCCGTGTGTGTATGTGTGGGTGTGGGTGTGGGTTCTGTGAGGCAAGGCAGGCGAAGGGAGCATGCCGACTGCAAAGCGATAGGCCCCTTCCACTGCCGGTGCCTCTGCCTCTTCCTTCTCCAAGGAATGACCTCTCCAAACAAGGAGTGGAAGTCCAAGTTGAGAAATGGGGGAGAGGTTCCCAGCCAGGTGGCACAAAGAAGGGCTTGGATCAGGGGACAGACTATGACAATGGAGTTGGTCAGTGGTTTTCCTAAGAGTTTCCTTGTCTTGTTCCCTGGCTTGGTGGCCATGAAAGCCAGAACCACCATGATAGTTTTTGCCAAGACAGAGGAAACTGCAAGGGAAAAGAGAACGGCAAAGGCAGATTGTTGGAAGAGACAAGTGATCTTCCCTGGTTGACCAATGAAGAGGAAGGAGCAGAGGAAGCAGAGCAGGAGGGAGACCAGGAGGATGTAGGTGAGGTCTCGGTTGTTGGCCTTGACGATTGGTGTGTCATGGTGTTTATGGAAAATCACCAGGACTGCAGAAGTGATCACTGAGAGAAAAATAGAAAGAAAAACTAAAATGTATCCCAATGTGTCTTGATAGGCAAGGAAGTGTAGCTTCTTGGCAATGCAGTGGTCCTTGTCTTTGTTGGGATATTGGTCTTCTGGGCAGGGTTCACAGCGAACAGCATCTGAAATCAAAAGTCTTTATCTAAGGATTTCTTGAACAACTACCATGCACATTATCCCTCATGCATAAATCATATGAGTGTTGCCTTCCTGCTGTTGACCTTCCTACAAAGGGAGTAATGAAACAATCCCCTGTGCTATTTATGGGGCATCAAAAAGACCAAATCATCCTTCATTTATGTTGGTCCTGAGGATAGATTAGCCAGAGACAAGGATTTATTCAGTTCCAGATGTCCATTCACTGTGTACTTCATGAATAATGTGGCTTTCAGTCTAAGATTTCTGCCTGTTTTTTTTAATTTTAAAAACAAAACTTTATTCATTTATAAAACCATTTAAAACATACAAATTTCTCTTAATCAAGAGACAAACTTACATATACAATACACAATTTCTAACTAATTTCCATTATATATACATATATATAATGCCAATGCCATATGTATACATACATATAAATGCCAACATACCGTGGCATATTTCATTTTCTATTTCTCTGACAGTGCTGTTTTTAATTATATTGATTTCTTCTAAATTCCGTCTCTACCCATTTCCCTTTCTCTGATTTATCCATTGATACATCTATTCCATATTGTATAATATTCTGAGTCCTCCTTATCCTGTAACTCTAAAGTTAGTTTGTCCATTTCTGCGCATGTGTAAATTTTTTGTATTAACTCCTGATCAGTTGGCATTCGATCTATTTTCCAAAATTGTGCTAATACTAATCTTGCCGCCGTAATTATATGGAGTATTAAGTATTTTATATCATTTCTAATATTCTTTTTAATCATGCCTAATAAAAAAAATTTGGGTTCTAATTCAATTTCATAACCTGTTATTTCGATTATCCATGTTTTTATCTTGTTCCAATATTTCTTAATTTCTGGGCAGAGCCACCAAGCATGATAATAAGTTCCTTGTGCTTCTTTACATTTCCAACATGTCAGGTTTATGTTTGGGTACATTTTCGCTAATCTTTCGGGGGCCAGATGCCATCGATACCACATCTTATAATGATTTTCTTTGTAGGTCACCAATTTTGTCATGCTGTAGTTGTTTTCCCACGCTCTTTCCCATTCTTCCAGCTGTATACTGTGGCCAATATTCCTCGCCCACGCTATCATCTGCCCTTTAACCAATTCTTCTGCCAAATCATATTCAAGTAGATATTTATATATTTTCGAAATTAATTTCCCTTCTTTAGATTCTAATAATTTGTCTAATCGATTTTGTTTTAAGTCTATTCCTCCCTCCTCCTGATCCTTCCTATATCTTGTTTTTATTTGTGAGTAGGGCCACCAGTCTATTGCTATTCCTTGTTCTTTTAGTTCTTCCCTAGTTTTTAATTTCCCCTGCATATCCAATACTTCTCTATATCTTAATATTTTTTGTTTTGATAGTATATGGGGGTGAGTAATTGCTTCTATTGTTGATAACCAACCAGGAATTTTTATGTAATGTTTATGTCAAATTTGTTGCCATGTATTAATTAAGGATTTTCTAATAGTATGGTTGTTGAAATGTTTATATATTTTATTTCCAGAATTCCAAATAAAAGCATGCCATCCCTTCATTAGATCATGTCCTTCCAGATTTAACAATCTTTGGTTCTCCAAGGTTATCCATTCCTTAATCCATAACAAGCTTGCTGCTTTATAATATTTTTGCCATGCCGGGAAACCAAATCCGCCTCTAATTCTGTCATCTTGTAATATGTTCAATTTTATTCTTGATTTTTTCCCTTCCCACACAAAATTTGTTGTTATTTTATCCAAATTATCAAAGAATTTTTTGTCTAATTTTATTGGTATCGTTTGGAATAAATAAAGGAGTCTTGGAAGTATATTTGATTTTATCACTGCTATCCTCCCCAGTAAGGATAGTCTTAATTTCCCCCATTTACCCAAATCCTCTTTTATTTTCTGGACTAAAGGTTCATAATTATCCTGTTTTATTGTTACTGTTCTAGCTGTCAGATTTATCCCTAAGTATTTGACTTTTTTGACTACCTGTAATCCTGAATCTTTTACTAATTTCTCTACTTGTTTTGTTGTCATATTTTTTATTATCATATTCATTTTTTCTTTATTAATTTTTAGGCCTGCTACTTTTCCAAAAGTTTCAATTTCTTTTATTAATTTGGGGGTTGTTTCTATTGGATCTTCGATGAAGAAAACAAGATCGTCCGCAAAGGCTTGGACCTTGTAATCTTCTCTCTTAATCTTTAATCCTTGTATTTCTTTATTTGCCCTAATTCTAATTAACAAATTTTCCAACGTTAAGATAAAAAGTAGGGGCAATAGTGGGCATCCCTGCCTTACTCCTTTATTTATTCCAAAAAATTTCATTGGGTCCCCGTTTACCAAAATACATGCTTTTTGGTCCTGGTATATTGATGTTATCATTTTTGTAAATTTCTCACCAAAATTCATATTTTTAATTTGTTGTTTCGTAAATTGCCAGTTTACTTGGTCAAACGCTTTTTGTGCATCCAGAAAGATCAGGGCCACCTGTCTCTCTGGATGCATCTCGTAATATTCTAAAACATCCATTACCATCCTTAAATTATTTTTTATTTGTCTTGTGGGTAAAAAACCATTTTGGTCCTGATGTATTTTGTTATGTAGTATTTTTTTCAGCCTATTAGCAATTATACTCATAAAAATTTTGTAATCGGTGTTCAACAAAGAAATCGGTCTATAGTTTTTTATTAAGGTGGCATCTGCCCCCTCCTTCGGTATTAGAGAGATGTACGCTTCTTTCCATGTGTTTGGTAATTTTGCCTCCATCAGGGCTTCATTATATACTTCTAATAATATTCCGTTTAATAATTCTCCAAATGTTTTATAGAACTCCGTTGGAAGACCATCGGTCCCCGGAGTTTTATTATTTTTCTGTCTTTTCAGCACTTCTTTTAATTCACCTGCCGTAATCTCCCTGTCTAATAACTCTTTTTCTTCCTCCGTTAATGTTTGTACTCCCTTTCCTTTTAAGTAATGTTCAATTTCCTCCATTGTTACTATATCCTTCTCATAAAGTTTTGGGTAATATTGGAGTGTTATTTCCTTTTTCTTCTCTATACTTTGTTGGATCCTCCCCTCCTCATCTTGTAATTTCTGAATTATTCTTTTTTCTCTTTCCTTTCTCAGCCTGTATGCCAACCACCTCCCTGGTTTATTTGCGTGTTCAAAATAATTCTGCCTTATATATTTTAAAGTCATTACATATTGCCCTTGTTCTAATATATTTAATTTATGTTTTGCCGCTATCCATTTTACTCTTGTTTGTTCATCTCCTGGTTTTCTTTGCAATTTACTCTCCCAATTTTGAATTTCTTCTTGTAATTTATTATATTCTTTTTCTCTCTCTTTTCTACATTTTGCATTATATGCTATTGTAAGGCCTCTTACGTATGCCTTGGTAGTGTCCCATAAATTTTGTAGGGAGGTGTGTTGTTTCATATTCTCCTTATAAAACAGTTCTAGTTCCTTTTCCATATATTTCTTATATTCTTTTTCTTTTATTAACTGAGTATTCATTGTCCATCTATTTTTCTTTCTCTGCTGCCCCTTCCACATCATCATTAATCGGTTGTGATCCGCCCACTCGTTTGGTAGAATTTCCACCGCTTCTATGTCCCTCATTAATATGCTGGATACCCATACCATGTCTAACCTAGACCAGGACTTGTGTGGGTTCGAGTAATATGTAAATTGTTTGGTTTCAGGATTATAGAACCTCCAACTATCTATCATGTTTAACTCTTCCACCATATCTGTAAAAGTTCTGGGTAATACATTTTTCTTATTTTTATTTTGCTGGGTACATTTATAGTCTTTTCTCACATCTAAAATGGCATTAAAATCTCCAATCAAACATACATTTTCCATTTTTTGATCCATAATTTTCTCATGCACTTTTTTATAGAATTCTAATTGTTTACTGTTTGGTGCATATATTGCTACCAATAATATATTTTTAAAATCAAGTCTTAACTCTATCATCACTATTCTACCTTCAGTATCTATATATCTTATATTGCTATCTATTCCTTCCTTTATATATACCACTACTCCTCTTTTTTTTTCTTCTGCCAAAGATGAATATGCTTTACCTAATTTCTTATTTTGTATATATTTTATGTCTTGTTTTCTTATGTGTACCTCCTGGAGGCACACTATATCCAATTTTTGTTTCAGAATTTTTTTGAAAATTTGGTATCGTTTGGATGGTGAGTTGAGTCCGTTTACATTCACTGACAAAATTTTTAGAGTTCTTTCCATTTCTTACTGACTTTCCTGTTGTAGTTTCTTCTTGTTCTTTTTTTTTTTTGCCTCTTGTTTGCACTCCTCCTTCCTCCTGAGTGTCTCCTTCATCTTCTTTTCCTCCTTGTGGTGGAGTTCTTTCACGTTCCCGTCTCTGCTTTCCTTTTATATTCCTTCCTCCTTCTTCTTTACTATCACTTGTTATCTCATTTCTTGTCATATGATCATATAATTCCCTTACTTTGTTCTGTGAATCCACCTTTATTTTCCTTCCCTGCCACGTTACTAACATCCCTTCCGGCGGTGTCCATCTAAACGGTATATATCTTATATTTAGCAACGTGGCCAGGAACCAGTACTCTTTTCGCAAGTCTCTTATTCTTTTAGGGATTTGTTTCAAAGTTATTATTTCTTTATTCCTATAATGCATAGGTTCGTCCTTCGTTATTTTGTATACAATATCCCTCACCTTTCTTCTTTCAAATCTTATATACCTCCTGAGGGAGTTTGTTTTGCTGGGCGTAATTTGTGTGAACCCGATACACTTCATCTAATTCATTTATTATTTCTTCCCTTTCTCTTTGGAGAGACTCAGCTACCATCTCTGCCATTATCATCGTCAGGTCTTCCTCCCTCTCTTCCACTACATTTTGGAAACGTGGGTAAAATGCTGCTTTTTCCATTTCCAATTGCGCTACTGTATTCTCAAGTTCCTTATTTAATCCCGTCATTTTTGTATCCAATGCTTCCAGCTTTCCTTCTATCAATTCAGTCTTTTGTTCTATTTCTTTTATTCTTTGATCATTTTTTTGAATAATTTCTTGTATCAGGTCCATTTTTTCATCAATCTTTTGGATGTCATTCTTAACTTCTCTCTTTACCTCATCCATGTCTTTTCTAGATTGTTCATGATTTCTGATCATGCATTCTTGTAGTTTAACCATTGTTTCTTGGATTGTCATTAATGTAGCTTGCATCGTTGGCATACTAGGTGTGCTGGGTTGCTTCTCTGATGCAAACATTCCCTCCAATGTTTTCGGTGACACTGGGGAGGCTGATGTTCCTGCTAAGATTGATGTTATTTTCTTTCCCGTTTTCAGTGTTGTTGTAGTAATGCTCATCATTTCTTTCAAAATTCTATATTGTTCCTCCAATATTTTATCAACTTTCTCCCAAATCACCATCCAAAATTTTGAATTATCTTTTTCTCTTTTCTTTAAGTAAATTTCCTTTGACTAGTTAGTTATCTCTATAAAATCTTCATAAAAAATGTAGCAGTACTATAAGTTTAAGTATAATATAAATATTGCAATATAATACTAATATACATTGATATAAATAGATAATATAGGTATAAATAGATATAAATATGTATAGGTATGTATAAATATGTAGTTTAGATAATCACAAACTTAATCAATTCTTAATACTTAATACTTAATAATTATAATACTTAATTTATCTAAAATCACAAAAAAATTGTTCAAATTTAATTAAATTTAATTACTTCCCAATAATTACTTCTAAGTCACTATAATTATATAGATCTCAAATATTCTAGCTTATTATATATTATTTTATATACTATTTTATTATTACTAATAATAACCTCAGTGCCTTCCGCCATGCCCTTAAAACCCACTTTTTCCAACAAGCCGGGCTGGCTTAGGAAGTAATTTTAGACATTTTAAATTGGTTTGTTATTTTTAAAATTGGAGCCAAATTTATATGTATTTTAATTCTTAATATTTGGTTTTTTTATAGACAAACTTTATTAAATTTACAAAGATTAAAAACAATTAAAATCAAAATAAAATATACAAATATATTAAGCATCTTATATAATTACTTATTTCATTTCTATTCATTAACATTTCTCTATATATACCTTATCTATAGGTTATACGTATACAAAATTAATCGCACAATCATCCTTCTGGCGGTTAAGTCTTTGTTGGTATTTGAGTATATCAAGCATATAGATATATTGTAACTGGTCATTTGTTATTTTAAGCCTCTAAATATATATATAAAAAAGGAAAAAAACAAAAGAAAGAAGAAGATAGGAATAAGTTAAATTTCAATAGTTATTGGTATTATTTTAAGTATTACCTTATCCACATTTGTTTTGCTTGACCCAATTATACCAATTATTCCATACCTTAAAATATTTTGAGCTTTCTTTGTCTTGTAGTTTCAATGTTAATTGGTCAGATTCTGCACATAAATAAATTTTTTGAATTACCTGTTGCTCTGTTGGCAAATAGTCCATTTTCCAGACTTGGGCTAACGCTATTCTAGCAGCTGTGATAATGTGATGTATTAAGTATACTGTTTCCTTTCTAATGTTTGGTTTATACATTCCTAACAGGAAGATCTCTGGTTCTAGTTCTAAGACTTCTCCTGTAATTTGGAAAATCCAGATTTTAATTTTCTCCCAATATGTCTTAATTTTAGGGCATAACCACCATGAATGGTAGAATGTGCCTCGGGCCTGCTTACATTTCCAACATCTGGGATCTAAGTTGGGATGCATTTGAGCTAACCTCGAGGGGGTGAGATGCCACCTGTACCACATTTTGAATTGATTTTCCTTATAGGATACTGATTTTGTTATTTTGATATTATTTTCCCAAATCTTTTCCCAGTCTTCTAATTGAATATTTTTGCCTATGTTCCTAGCCCAAGCAGTCATTTGTCCTTTAATTATGTTCTCCCCCAAATCGATTTCTAGTAGATATTTATATAATTTAGATAATGTTTTCTCTTCCTTCCCTTCCAGGAGTTTGTCTAGTCTATTAGGCCTTACGTCAATTCCTCCTTCTTCCCTATCTTTCCTAAATCTATTTTGTGCTTGGAGATACGGCCACCAATCCAATTCTATTCCTGTGTCTTTAAGTTCCTGGCGTGTTTTTAGTAGTCCATTGGAATCTAAAATATCCCTATACCTTACATTTCTATGGGGGGAAATAGTGTTTGGGTGCATGGTTGCCTCTGCTGTGGACAACCATCTGGGAACCTTCTTATAACATCTTTTTTTTTTATTTTCAGCCAACTATCAATTAACGATCCCCTAATTATATGGTTTTTGAAATGTTGGAATGTCTTGTTCCCGGTGTTCCACAGGAAGGCATGCCATCCCATCCCATCAATAGGTCGTGACCTTCCAATTTTAACAGTCGTTGGTTATCCAGATTGACCCATTCTCTTAGCCATGTCAAGGAGGCAGCTCTATAGTACTTCTCCCAGGCCGGGGAACCGAAGCCTCCTCTTGATTTATCATCTTGCAGTACGTTTAAATTTATCCTAGGTTTTTTACCCTCCCACAAAAATTTCGAGGTAATTTTATTCAAATTGGTAAAAAATTTTCTCTCCAACTTAACTGGTATATTTTGAAATAGGTAGAGGAGCCTTGGCAAGGTGTTCATTTTTAAAACTGCTATTCTTCCTAGGAATGAAATATTTAACTTTCCCCATTTTTCTAGGTCCTTTTCAATTTGATAAGTCAGTCCATCATAGTTGTTTTTCTTTATATCGATATTCTTGTTTGTCAAATTTATTCCTAAATATTTTATTTTTTTTACTACTTTTAGTCCAGATTGTTTCTCTAATTCCTCTATTTGCTTTATTGTTAAGTTTTTAGTTAATATTTTGGTCTTGTCCTTATTTATTTTCAGCCCTGCAACCTTTCCAAATTTTTCAATTTCCTTCATCAATTTGGGTTCAGTTATTAGTGGATCTTCTAGGAAGAATACAAGATCGTCCGCGAATGCTTGGACCTTGTACTCTTCTCCTTTTATTTTAAGCCCTCTTATGTCTTTATTTAATCTAATCCTTCGAAGAAGGTTTTCTAGCGTCAATATAAATAATAGTGGGGAAAGAGGGCACCCTTGCCTTACTCCTCTGCCTATTTCAAAGAAGTTTGTTGCATCCCCGTTAATTAATATTTTTGCTTTTTGTTTAGTATAGATGGATAAAATTAGTTCTTCAAATTTCTCGCCAAATTTCATATTTTTTATTTGTTGGGTCATAAATTTCCAGTTAACTCGGTCAAAAGCCTTCTGTGCATCTATGAAGATTAGGGCTACTTGTTTTTCGGGGTGTCTTTCATAGAATTCAATAACATTTAAAACTGTCCTTAGATTATATTTTGTTTGTCGGCCTGGTAAGAATCCATTTTGGTCTGCATGTATTTTCCGGTTTAAGATTGTTTTAATTCTGGTAGCTAATAGATTCATAAAAATTTTATAGTCCGAATTTAACAATGAAATTGGTCGTTAATTTTTAATCTGAGTGGTATCTGTCTCTTCTTTTGGGATTAGTGAAATATAGGCTTCTCTCCATGTATCTGGAATTTTTGCGTGTTTTAATGCCTCATTGTATACCTCTAGGAGGATTGGATTCAGAATTTCATCAAACCTTTTATATAATTCTACAGGAATCCCATCTGTTCCAGGTGTTTTATTGTTTTTTTGTCTTTTAATTTATCTCTCTATTTAGGGCCTCTCTATCCTCTTCTGAGATTTCTGGGAATCTTTCTTCCTCCAAATACTGTTTTATTTCCTCATTTGGTACCTCCTCTTGTCTGTACAAATCTTGATAATAATAGGTTACTATCTCTTTTTTTTCTTCCATACCCTTTTGTGATTTACCCTGTTTGTCCTGGAGTTGGTGTATAATCCTTTTTTCTCTTTCCTTCCTTAACTTGTATGCCATCCACCTTCCTGGCTTATTTGCTTGTTCAAAATAATTTTGTCTTATATATTTCAGGGAGTTAATGGTTTTTTCCTGTTCTAGCAAATTCAATTTATGTTTAGCTGTCAGCCAATTAATTTTGGACTTATCGTCTCCTGGGTGGGCACTTAATTTTTCTTCCCACTTCTTAATTTCATCTTGTATAATCTTATATTCCCTTTCTTTATCTTTTTTTCTTTTGCTATTATAGGCAATGGTTACCCCCCTAATGTAAGCCTTTGTGGTGTCCCAAAGATTTTGTAGGGATGTTTGGTCCTTATTGTTCTCTTTAAAGAACCCTTCCAATTCCTTTTCTAATCTATCAGTATACTCCTTCTCTTTTATTGTCTGTGGATTCATCGTCCATCTACCCCTTCTTCGTGTTTGTCCTTTCCATTCTATAGTTATCGGGTTATGATCCGCCCACTCATTTATTCCAATATCCACCTCTGCCACTTCTTGTATTAACATCTTCAAAATCCATATCATGTCAATCCTTGACCATGACTTATGTGGGTTGGAGTAGTAAGTAAATTTCTGCTCTTTCGGGTTGTGGAATCTCCAAATGTCTATCAGATTTAATTCTTCTGTTAGGGTATAAAATGTCTTGGGTAATATATTTCTCTTTTTTCTATTATTATAATTGCTTTTGTAATCTTTTTTCAAATCAACTATTGCATTTAAGTCTCCCAATAAGCAAATAGAATCAATATTTTGCTCAATTATTTTCTCATGAACTTTTTGAAAAAATTCTGTTTGTCCATTACTCGGTGCATACAGAACTACCAACAGTACTTTTTTGTTTTTAATATTTATTTCTATTAACAGCATTCTCCCATCTGAGTCAGCATATATAAATTTGCTTTCTACTTTCTCATTAATGTACACAGCTACCCCCCCTTTTCTTTTCCTCAGCCAATGATGTATATTCCTTTCCTAATTTTTTGCATATCAAATACTTTTCATCCTGCTTCCTAATGTGTGTTTCCTGTATACATATTATATCTAGTTTTAATCTAATTAGTTTCTTAAATATCTGGTGTCTTTTGATTGTTGAGTTAAGACCGTTAACGTTTAGTGAGAGGATTTTTACATTCATTTCAATGTCAATATGTGTTTCCTGTTACCTCTTGTCCTTCTTCTTAGCTTCATTCATTGCTCTTGTTGTTACTCCTTCGTCTTCCAGTTTTTCATTTCCTTCTTGTGTCTCTTTTCTGTTGTTTCTCCCCTCATAAGGTCTTTCTTCCTGTTCTGTGGCTTGCCTGGATCTATTTCTCTCTTCCAATTCTTCTCTCCTGCCATTCGTTTTTTCCGTCTCCATCACTTGGTCATAAAGATTTCGGGCTTTCTCTATGGTGTCTGCTTTTATCTTTTTCCCCTGCCACGTTACTATCATCCCTTCCGGAATAATCCATCTAAACAAAATTCGTTTTTTATTTAATATTGTTGTGAGGAATCCATATTCTCTTCTCCACTCTCTGATACGCCTCGGTACTTGTTTCAATATAATTACTTTTTTCTGTTTATAATATATTCGTTCATCTTTTATTATTTTGTATACTTCGTCCCTCACTCTTTTCCTTACAAATCGTACGTGGACTTCTCGGGGGAGTTTGTGTTGTCTAGCATAATTAGTATGGACACGATACACCTCTTCAAATTCCTTAATCATTTCATCTTTATCCCCTTGTAGTGCATTTGCCAATATCTCTGCCATAATTTCAAATAGGTCTTTCTCTCTTTCCTCTTTAATATTCTGGAATCTCAAATATAGATCTGCTTTTTCCATCTCAAGCTGTGCCACAGTATATTCCAACTCTTTATTGAGGGAATTCATTTTTCCGTCTATCGTTTCTATTTTCTCCTCTACTTGTACCGTTTTCCCTTCTATCGCCATTATCCGTTGCTCATTTTTAAAAATTAATTCTTGGAATAGGTCTACTTTTCAGTCTAATTTCTGGATGTCATCTTTAACAGCATTCTTGACCTCATCTAAATCCTTTCTGGTCTGTTCGTAGTTTTTTGCCATGCATTTCTGCATTTTTAACATAGTTTCCTGTATAGCTGATAGGGTGGTCTGCACGGTTTGCATCGTTAGTGTGGGGGCTTGTTTTTCTGCTGGGAACATGGTGTCTAAGGTTTTTTGAGCAATCGGGGAGGCCGTCGATCCACCTGGTATTGTGATTGTTTTTTTTTTCCAGTTTTCCCTGTTGTTGTTATTGTTGATGTCATTTCTTGCAAGAGTTTCTGTTGTTTTTCTAGAATGGTCTCTATCCTTCTCCAGATCAGCATCCACTATTCTTATGTTTATTTCACATGTATTTCTACCTATTTCACTCTAATTCCATATATTATGAGGGAATTTATTTGTTATTGTGTCTATTCTATGTAGTCTTTGATATACTCTAAAAGTTTTTAGTTTCCCTCCCCCCCTTTTTTTTAGATGTCAAGAATGTAAATATGCATCAAACATAGAATTGAAGATCTGAATACATAATATATAAAAGCTTATGGATATAAATATATATATAAATATCTAAATATTAATTAGGTAAATATTACTTCTATATTTTTAAATCACAGTATAATCCTACAATCAAATAGTCTTAATGGTTAATTAATCAACAACTATTAAAATATTGATAATTCATCCAAGTTTTAAATAAAACAAGTAATTCCTTGGAAAATAACTTATCATGAAATAATTTGAGGGAAAAATAACAAAGAAGGAGAACAAAAGAGCAATGAAATCTAATCAATACTTAACTCATTGTTAACAAATTCATGTTCTTAATTTTTTTTAATTATTCTATTACATTAAATATAAATTTATAGGTTAGCAGATGAAGATTTATAAAAAATATATAATTCTTAAATACTGTATTATTATTCCTTATCTATATCACAAATATTTAATTTTGATATCACCCAGTCCAGTCTACAGTAGTATTCTCCAAATCCAGTCACTAATTTCAAGATTCAAGGTCTGGTCGTGGTTTACTAGAGTTGCTCCTTATTTTCTTAGTGCAATTAAACAGTCTTAGCGGAAAGGAACTTTTATTTTTCAGTGATCTAAGAAGGCTGCCACAGTCCCAAGATGCGTTTTTCTTGTCTGTTTCTCTTTATTCAGTTTACTTTGCCCCAATAAGGCTTCCTTCAGCGCAGCTATCGTGTTATTTAAGAGTGACAAATTAATTCTCTAGTCTTATACTCAATTCTCTTCACACACACAAGACAGTTTTAATATTTCAGATCTTACGCTGAGTCACGCTGGCAGGTCAGGGTTTTTTTTGCCGCTTCTCCTCCTCGTTGTGCCGTCTCTTCCTTCCGCTGCGCTTCAGGGCTCTTTAAATCTCAGCTCTTCTGTCGGCTCCTTATTGTAATGTAAATAGACAGCTTTCAACTCTTAATCACTGCTCACACTGCCGCTTTTCCCCGCGCTCACTTCCTTGGCTTCCTTCTTGTGTGCTTGTCGGGTCTCCGGATCTGCCGCTTCAGCCTCTTTCTTCCATGTCCGGATTAAGGGCTCTTCCTTGCTTGCCAGGGGATCGCACTTCCCCACAGCAGACCTCCGAAGTTGCCCTCCTTCTCACGGTCCTCGCTCGGACTGATCGCCCTTCTCTTTAGGGCTCCAGTACGCTGAAAATCGCCACGAGAAAGCGGAGCTCGTCTTTCTCGTGCCGCTGCGACCCATGCCTTCTGCCGGAAGTCTAATTCTTAATATTTGTATTGTATGTTTTTTAATTCTGGCTGTTTACCGCCCTGAGTCCTCAGGGAGAAGGGTGGTATATAAATTGAAAAATAAATAAATAAATAAATAAAAAATAAATAAACAAATTACTAAACAAGTATCGCTATAATTTTTAATCAATTCTAATAAGTATCAATCACAGTTATCTATATTTAAGTGAAAGAGGGCTTTATAAGAGCAATATGTTTCCAATGTTCTATGAGGTCTGTGAATCTTGTTTGTTATATTTTCAACAAAGGGGAAAACCAACTCGCTTCTTTTTCACGTTGGAGTCGTTCCCTGTTTCAATATGGCGATCTCCAATCTGCACAGTTACAGTCTGCAGTTTTTTATTCTGCCAAACTACCTCTCTCCTTCTGTTAGGGCAGCCAAAAAAAGGGGAGGATACAAAGGTTGTCCGTTTTTCTTTAAGTCTCTGTGGTTTAAATCCACTTCTCTTCACCTTCGTTTTTCGCTATTTTAGTGTCTTTTATTCTTTCTCCACTGATCTATGTTCCATCCTCTTCCTTTCTGCTCACCTCTACAGTTGCTGCCTCCTTTCCGCTCTGAGTTCTTCTCTTTTCATGCTACCCCTCTGGAAAATTATTTCTTCCTCAGTTTTGCGCCAAATCACCCAGATTTTTGACTCTCGCTGTCTGCTCACCCTCAGCAATCTCACACTGTACTCACTCCTCTGCTCCCAATGATCTCAATCAGCTCGTCAGGCCTCTGGGCCAGCTGTGCTTGTCGCACCGGCTGGCTTCTTCCAAGCCTGGAATGAGGGATCTTCTCGGTACAGTGGGAGATTGCACCTCTCCTCGCCTCCCCGAAGTTTCCCCTCCTTATTCCCGATCCCACCAGGATCGGTCTTCGCCAAAAAAGGCACCAAAAGCTCAGAAAACCGGCATCAGAAAGAGAGCGCTTCTCTCCTGTGCCGCCACGACTCTACGTCACCGCCGGAAGTCTCCGATAGCAGTCTTCCAATATCTCAGGGGTTGCCACAAAGAAGAGGGAGTCAAGCTATTCTTCAAAGTACCTGAGGGTAGAACAAGAAGCAATGGGTGGAAACTAATCAAGGACGGAAGCAATTTAAAACTAAGGAGAAATTTCCTGACAGTAAGAACAATTAATATCTTGTAGTCTCACCCACTGCCCAGGAAGGAACAACTTGCCTCCAGAAGTTGTGAATGCCCGAACACTGGAAATTTTTAAGAAGATGTAGGATAACCATTTGTCTGAAGTGGTGTGGGGTTTCCTTCCTGGGCAGTGGGTGAGACTACAAGATCCCCATGGTCACTTCCAACTCTGTTATTCTATTATTAAAATCAACATTAAGGTTACCTTTATCATACCATAAATAACCAAACCTTAATTCGTGGGCCTCTAATTCAAGTAGCCTCTTATTCTGGAGGTTCACCCACTCTTTTAACCAGGTCAGACAACATGCCTCAAAATACAATTTCAGGTCTGGAAAACTCAACCCCCCTTTTTCCTTAGCATCTTGCAATAGTTTGTATCTAATTCTTGGTTTTTTCCTTTGCCATATAAACTTAGAAATATCCAAAATAATAAACACATCTTTGACAACAAGTTTTCCTTCCATACAGGGCACTGGGCCTCACTAAGGATGCTTTGGAAACATGACAAACAAAAGACTGACCACAGGAATATTGTAAGCAGTCACAGAACTTGATAAGGAATTCTTTTATGGACAAATTCCTCCTTCACATCATCATTTATTAGATATCTTATCACATTCTAAACATGCCACAAAGACAAATATAAATGAGACCGATCCTTGCCTTAGTTAGAAATTTTGTTTCTTACAATATTTTCTCTGCAATTCAGATCGGGCCTCAGCAGAATAATGTAGCATTTGGGAAAAAAGATACAAGCCAAGAGAGCAGCTCCAGAGGCCAAAATGGAGAAGATCTCCACAGCCACCATGGACTTCCCTTTGGTGCTCAGGTAGGTGGGGAGGAAGGAGATCCAAACACTGCAAAAGACCAGCATGCTAAAAGTAATAAACTTGGCTTCATTAAAACTATCAGGCAATTTCCTAGCTAGAAATGCCACTGTGAAACTGACTAGGGCCAAAAGTCCTAGGTAAGAGAGGACACTGTAAAACATTACAGCTGAGCCTTGCTTACATTCCAAGATGGTCTCTCCAAACAAGGAGCGGAAGTCCAAGTTAAGAAATGGAGGAGAGGTTGCCAGCCAGGTAGCACAAAGAATTGCTTGGATCAGGGGACAGGCTATGACAATGGAGTTGGTCAGTGGTTTTCCTAAGAGTTTCCTTGTCTTGTTTCCTGGCTTGGTGGCCATGAAGGCCAGAACCACCATGACAGTTTTTGCCAAGACAGAGGAAACTGCAAGGGAAAAGAGGATGGCAAAGGCAGATTGTTGGAAGAGACAGGTGATCTTCCCTGGTTGACCAATGAAGAGGAAGGAGCAGAGGAAGCAGAGCAGGAGGGAGACCAGGAGGATGTAGGTGAGATCTCGGTTGTTGGCCTTGACAATTGGTGTGTCATGATGTTTATAGAAAATCACCAGGACTGCAGAAGTGATCACTGAGAGGAAAAGAGCAAGAAAAACTAAAGTGTATCCCAGTGTGTCTTGATAGGCAAGGAAGTGGATCTTCTTGGCAATGCATTGGTCCTTGTCCTTGTTGGGATATTGGTCTTCTGGGCAGGGTTCACAGCGAGCAGCATCTGAAATCAAGAGTCTTAGTTTAAGAATTTCAGGGGCATCTACCAAGCACATTATCTCTCCCGCATAAAAGATATGAGTGTTGCCGTTCTGCTATTGCTTACCCAGAAAGGGACTGATGAAATAACCCACTGTGCCATTTATGGGGCATCAAAAAGAGCAAATCATCCTTCATTTTTGAAGCCCTGGGGATACATTAGCCAGAGACAAGGATGTATTCAGTTCCAGCTATCCATTCACTGTGCACTTCATGAATATTGTGCCTTTCAGTCTGAGATTCCTACCTGGTTTTTTTCCTATTTTATAATGGGACCCACAGAAGACTGATAGATCTGTTCTCCAGGAATGTTGCTGTTTTGTGTGTGTGTGTGTGTGTGTGTTATCCTTATCTTAACCTCTCTGCTTTGTATTTCAAATCTGTTCATTCAGATGTTTTTTCCCTCCCTCCTGCTCTATTAAAGAGACATAGATAGATGATTGTCCTCTTTCCCTGGCAGGTCTATTTCCTCAGAGGTTGATAGTGCTGAAGGAAGGAGCATATTCTGAATAATAAAAATTAAAGCTTGGACCGCACAGCCCACTTCCTCAGGAAAGATTGGAAGGGTGTTTTTGCATTAGATGGTGGAGTAGGAGTGGAAATGCAAATTGGAGATTCATAAATTCTGCCCTAAAGCTATCCTGCATGGAACTGCTGAGGATCGGGAAAGGTGGCCTCTGTGACCAAGGCAATTTATATCTGTGAACTGAAAAGTTTTGCTGAAAAATATGATTTCATGTCACTCTTATCAAAAAAGACAACAATAACAAAAATGACTTAATGAATGTGTTCTTTGATCCTGGAAGATGAACATTTGAAGTTTGGCCTACCTGTCTTATTAGAAAAGGTCCCTTCTGGACAAGCATCACACTGGTAGCAGCAAACCTTCTCACCCTCTGGAACTCTTCTCCTCTCTCCTGCATGGCACCTCTTCATGCCACACCTGGCAAAGGGCTTCTTCTGAAAGAGAAAAGAGAAATACTTGAGATAACCTAAGCAAGGAACCTGCTGCATTCATTATTTTCCCTATTCCTATTCCCTTTCCTTATTCCTTCTTCTATGTTCAGAATCTCTTCTAAAGAAATAGATTGCCACCTATCTATCTGAGGTAATTAGGCCAGAGGCATTCCTGACACACCCATGGATGTGGGAGATTGGAACTGAAATCTCAGCCTGCAGAGGAAGGTTGTGATGGGACTACAGCATTTCTTTTTTTTTTAATTGAAAAAGTTTTAAAAGTTTTACATACATTTTCTCCCCCCTCCCCAACCACCCCCCCGACTTCCCAGAGCAAATATAAAATATAAAATACAGGTTAAATCCCCTAAATTCAACGCCATCTCTCACTTATCATAATCATTAAACAAATGGATAAAAGGAAAGCAAGTCTTCTTTCTTCTTATTCCATCTAATTTAACAGAATTAGTATCCATTTATAATTACAGCAGTTAATAAAACAGTTAAATATTACCTAATCAAACCTATCATTACTCAATTTAACTAATAGATACTTAACAGATTATTAGATCTATACAGTTTAACAAGATATTTTATAACTTCTTTCATTGAAAACAAAAAAAAACCCTCATTCAAAAACCCCAAATTTAAAATAAAATACTATATAAACTCTTCCGTCCTCCACTTTTAAACCATCAAGGTCCAATTATAGTTAAAACACTTAAAAAAAAATTTTCTAACTCAAAATAATAATCAAACCTCTTATTAATTTATCAATACATATTAACAAATCAACTAAAAACATCATTTAATAGCTATATCAAACATTTAAATTCTTCATACTAGATTAAACCAGTTGCTAATCTTCTTATCTTCACATCTTCCAACAGCATATAGAATGTCTTCATTTGCGTCTACCCACCTAAATAAAAATTGCTTCTTTATATAACCCCCCCCCCCGAGTGACTTTGTAATTGTATTTCAAATAATATCCATCAAATCCAGCCAGGAATTAGATTAATAAATTCATCAGACGTATTAGGGAAACCACCAGATCAACTGCAATTGCCCTAGGCCCATGGTCCTTTTGCCTTATATTTATTACCTTCAAACAGAAAACTCCAATTTACTATATTCAATAAAACTTCTGCAATTGCAATTAAGTCCAAATTTATTACAGTCCTTAATCAAATATTCCAAATCATTCAGGTCAAGGCTTATTTCACAACCCAACACACCAGCATTGCAGTGATCTGTTTATTCTTCTCAAAATATTCCAATACAGCTGTAGGTTACCTCCTCATCGTCGCTCATCGCTTAGTTAACTGGCATTAAGCTGTTGGATGTTTTCTTCCAAAACATCCAAAAAGTTCAAAATCTTTAAACACTTAAACAATACTTTTTAAGGACCATCATCTCATCAAGCAGGATTATTTTCCTTGTCTCCAGTCTTTCTTCTCCTTTTTACGAACTCTTTTCTTAACTTTGATCCCTCTGCCTTTTTTAACTCCAGTAAAATCTTGCATTTTTTGGGATTGCATATTATAAAATTTTTGCAGAAATATAACTTCTTTTGAAAACAGCTCTTTAAGTGCAGATTGGACTTTGTAAGAAAAAATTCGTGTAGCCAAAGTCTCATCAGCTCCCAAAATTTCTTGCTCCTTATTCTGCAAAGCATCCATCTTACTCTCTAAAAATACTGTAGGCTGTTGTTGTTGTTCTTTTCCTTCTCCCAGCTCTTCAATCAATCCCCCACTGCTAGATTGCAACTCAGTATTTCCATGTATTTTATTGTTTCCAGCTTGAGAAGCTTGAAATATAGTATCAATTTTTTCCAATAAAGCAGAGGTAATTGAGCTCCAAGCTTCCTCAAAATCAGACCATATCTGAGGGTTAATTAACCCTTCTTTGCTTTCTTTGCTTTCAAAAAGACCAGCCATCTTGCCCCCCTTCTTCCTTCCCTTCCAAAAGGACAGGGGGGAAAAGTATCAAAAAGAAAAAAAAGACCCTTTGCAATTTGTAATTTATATTACTGCTTCAATTATTATAATTACTTCCTTTCTTGGTTCATCCACTTTTCAAAAAAGAGTTTTACGTTTCAAACAGGGGCTTGTCAATAATTACTTTTAACTTTCACTTCTTCAGGCCCCGTTGAAACTCAAACGCCATCTTGCTTTCACTTTCTGCTTAAGGAAAATCTTTTAAAGAAGGTAAATCTTTGGAGTTAAAAAAAAGAAAATACTTGCTGTTTTATTCATGCTGCTTATGTTCCGCCAGCTCGATTCAAAAAGTATTTATTTAAAGTTGGTTGCTGGGATGGTCACAACATCTAGCTCTGCAAAGCAGAGACATCCAGGGTCCGGAGTACTGACAGGCTTAGCGGGGAGCTCTCATCTTCGAGCGCCAGATTATGGGTAAAATCTGGCACTCTCAGGGAGCTCTACCCCACCTGTCTACTCACTTTCCCCCCTCTTATCAGGAGGAAAGTTTCCAAACCGCAAGACAGCTGATAGTCGCTGTTCTTGCGGTTCTACGGAGCCCTGGGTTGGCGCTTCAAAAAGAAGCGTCCGGCCACGTCGCGATCCCACCGGAAGTCCAGCATTTCTAAAAGAAAGAACCATGAGGATACAACTGAGTGGAAGTGGTCGATGGAAATCATTGTTGCCTGTTGTAATTGCATCCTGCATTTGAAGCAGGAGTCATTCCCAAGTCTAAACCTTTGTGGAATGACATAAATCAGAACTTAAATGTGTTACACTCAGAGGAGATTTTTCATGAAACAACTGCCCTTATTTTTGACTCAATTGATTATTTTATAAGTTAGGAAGATGTTCTGCATCTCAGGAAGAAAATGAATCTTTCCCTGAACTTACAACATTTCCCTGCAGCTCACCTTTATGGCCCAGATGATTCCATCAGAGTTAATGGTGAAATCCTGGCCTGGGGGAGCTTCAGGATTTACTTGCCCAACCTTCATGGGGACAAAAGATCGATTGGGGAGGAAAAGCCAATTGAGAAGATCAAAACGAGCAGATCCCAGTCCATCTTCTGAGAAGAAGACTTCTTCTCCAGCACTGTTGTTGAACTGCACATTCCTCAAATAGGGAAGAATCTGAAATAAACAACACCTTTTGAAATAGGAGTATGTGGGCTAGAGCTACAAATGAGACATTGTCATTTCTATCACAACATGATTGCCATTTTGAGAAGATGGGTTTATATTTGAGAAGTTAGTTCCATCTCTTGGTAGCAACCTGAGGAATCCGGTATGCTGAACTCTGAAACTAAGTTTTCCCTTTGTCACTGGGCATGGCTTCCAACTAGTATTTCACCAAAACAGAAGAATTTTACTTCTACAATATAACTTTAATCTTAGGCTTTTCCTCTTGTGAGACTTGGCTATATGCAATTTCCAATAGTTTCTTTGGCCCAAGGCCTTCTTAACTGATAAATGAATGTTTGAAATGAATAGATCATTTCTATCAGAACCATGGAAAATTCCACTGATTTTCTCTAGCTCATTCTCAGAGGCAGCAGAATGCAGGAACCAGGTTTGATCTACTGGGCCATGTGGAAGGAAGTATCTGACCTGGTTGGTCACTTCACAGAGGTCCAATATTTCAGCCTTTGATACAGAACATTCTGGTGAATTTCAGTCCAGGAGTCCATTAGGACCACTTTGAATCTTGTCATAGGAACAGAGGTCCCAAAATGTACTTGAGTCACCAGAATGCCAAAGAGAGAGACCCAAGAAGAGGCTTGGAAAAGAAACAGCTTTTATTTGTACAAAGAAGAGCTGGGTAGACCATTCCATGAACATACAGAGAAGATACATGTAAGGAAGGCCACACCTTGGGGAAAGTATGGCGTCCTTTTATACCTTCAGAGACATCAGCTTATTACCCAGTTCTGGCCCCCTGGCCCATGCCTTCCTTGTAGCCCTGCATTGGCTGTGCAGCAAGCAACAGGGGGGCTGGGGGCTTAGTAACACAGCTATTGGCCCCATGGAACCCTGACAAACCATGACATACCCTGCTTCTTGTTTGAGATACGTACCAGGCACCGAGTTATATAAAAAAAACCAAAACCCAAGATAAACAGGAGTTAGATCACTGGTAGAAGCAAATGGCAGAGGCCATTCCAATTCTTAGCAAAGCAATTCTTACATAAGCAAAACAGCAAGTCAAACCAATTCTACTGACCCTACTATTATCTCTCACTAATTCTACCTATTCTGTTGTTGTTGCTGTTGTTGTTGTTGTTATTATTATTATTATTGTTATTGTTATTGTTATTGTTATTGTTATTATTTCCTTTCAACAGTATTGAAAGGGACAATATTAGTCCCACCCCCTGCTCAAGCAACAGACCCTCTACAGTTTTAGACAAGGGGCTATCCTGTCTCTTCTTAAATGACTCCAGCAATGGGGCTCCCACGACTTCTAAAAGGAGTTCCTTAAGAAATTTCTCCTAAGTTTTAGCTTGCTTCTCTCCTTGGTTAGTTTCCATCCATTATTAATCAGAAGCTCTTTTCACACAGCAAGCTGTGTAAAAAAAAATACCTTTAAAAGCCTCTGGCGTCCCAGCTGACTTGCCTGATCACCAGAAGCTTCTAAAAACTTTTTTTTCTGCAACCTCTTCAGCCAAAGAGGTTGTAGAAAAAAATGCTTCTAAAAGTTAAAAAAAAAAAGTTGGCTACGCCCACCCAGTCACATTATCACCACCACCCTCCAAGCCATGCCCACAGAACCACTAGTAGCAAATTTCAGATTTCACCCCTGGTTAAGATGACGGCCCAGAGGATCACTGGTTGCCCTCTCCCCTCTTTGGAGGAGCTCTACAGGGTTCTTAAAGTTTCTTAAAGATCCATCTCATCCTGGGCACCCTTTTTTTTTTTTGAAGTATTACAATCTGGCAGATGGTACAGGACAATAAAAACAGGAGAAACAGGCTGAAAAACAGATAAACTAAGCTAAGCTAAGCTAAGCTAAGCTAAGCTAAGCTAAGCTAAGCT
>WNWU01011630.1:0-26791 GCA_012654045.1 Ptyas mucosa
TTTCATACTACTTTCAGAGATAACTTCTCCCCTCTGAATGAGCTCAGATCTTGTGGCATTTAAATTTAATATATGCTCGCTTATTGGTGTCCCACTCCTTAATCTAGCAGCGTAGAATTCTCTAGACATTCTGGTGGTTGAAGCAGCATTATTGCTATGAAACAAATTATACAATTTTTGAAAAATTTCTGCAACAGTCAAATTATGCTCAATACTTGGGTAAATGCTTGGTGAAATAGTTGCAATTAAAATATAATAGGCTTTGTGATGGAGGCAGTCTAGATCACAAGTCCATGGCTTATTGGGTGGATTATTTATAAAAAACAAAATATTTTCCCTTAAGTACATAATTTGAAGCTGCTGGCTCCAGTCAAGTAAATTTGTTCCATCTAACTTCAGTCTAATAAAGTCAGCTGGAAGTGTGTTTGAATGGTGTATGTTCTGTCCTGTGTTCTGTCGCTGTCCATGGTTCAGATCATGACTATACTCACAATAAGGCATAGGCACGCTGGACGTGTATCTGTATTTACTTGAGTCTATGGTTTCTTCTTTTTTGCTTGTAGGGACGTTCTGCGCATGCTCGCGGTTCATTTTCTTCCAGTCGTCGCTGAAGAAGGTGCTTGAGTCTGCGGCTGTTGGGAGGAGGCTCCAGTCGGCCTGGCGTTTTTCAGCCTCAGCTCCGGAAGGCCTCTGGTAGTCAACGGTTGATCGTGAAGCCATTTGAGTCGCCGGGATGCTCCTGAAGCCCTGGTAGTAGTCGATTTCTTCTCCGTGGGTCTGGCGGCCATGTTTTCTTTTGTAGCTGGCTATCGGGTTCCGGTCCGGGTTTCCCTCAGAGGCTAGGCTGGATCGTTCGGTGTAATTTTCTCGGTGGGGAGTTAAATAGTCTCTTTTGTAGGATTTTAATGATTCTTCGGAGTATTGTAGCTCTCTTTGGGTTTTGTTGGTCGTGATTTCAGCAGGCGTTTCAGGATCTTCCGGCTCTATTTGGGAGATTTTTAGTTTGTCTCCAAATGCCCTTTTTAGAATGTGCATGGCATCGTCTATTTCTTGTTTAGTGGGTTGTTTACTTGGTGTATGCCATGGCTGATTTTTGTTTTGGCATTTTTCTGTTTTATAGGCCCCGTTTCTCGCATCAGGATTCGAATCCAGGACCTCAGTATGTATTTGGTCGGCCATTTTTGGTGAGTCAGTTAGGCAAGATGGCCGCCATGAAAAAGGCGGGAAATCTTTGTTGGTATCTTTTAATAAATGTTTGGAAGATGCGTTTCTTACATCAGGTGCTATATATATATATATACACACAAATGTGCAACAACTGTTAACCCTTAATTGTAATGCTCACGTTATATACATTGAGATAGGTATTTTTAATCACAACAGCCCCACCTGCCACCCCAAATTGCGCCCCACTGCGAGATGCGCATTTTACCGGAGAGTGTCAGCTCCAGGTCGTCTCTCAGCCGTTGCGTGCCCGGAGTGCGAGGCAACTAACTTCTCGCACTCAGAAGTTTTTCTTTACTTTGCAAGGTTTTTCCCTGCACACAACGGCTGAGACGACCTGGAGCTGCCAGTCTGCGCTCTGCCAGGCAAGCAGCAGAGCGAGTAAGCCAACGATCTGCCAGCTTCCTGTAATCTGCAGTTTACTCATGAGCACCATGCTCACAAGTAAACTGCAGATTAGAGGCAGGCAGCAGATCGCAGGCAGCGAAAGAAACCACCGCCTCCTGCCTCGGTGCATCGAGGAGGCCGAGCAGCAGCGGGAAGAGCACGGGATGGGAGGCGCAGGAAGTGGCTGCCAGCAATGCCCTCAGGTGAAGATGTTGTGGGTGGGGAGGCTCGACCCCCCCTTAGGAGCCTCAGTTTACTCGTGAGCACCATTGGCCTTTCTCCCTGCCTCTCCTGGCCAATGGTGCTCACGAGTAAACTGCAGCTAGGATCTCCCGCGTGCTTCCCTCGCAAGCCAGGCCAGCTGGGGGAAACGCACGGAAAGAACTCCAGTGCCGCGATCTCCTGCGCGCTCCCCTCCCTCCCCACGTGCATTGGTCCACCACCTGCTGCTGGTATCACCCCTCCACCAGCCCTCCCTCCCCAGCCCACTTGGGCCCTTCAGCCTTACCTTTGCCAGCAGCAGTGAGCAGAAGTACGGGGCTAGATTCTGCAAGTAGTGGCTAGGCGGGGCAGGCGAGCATCGGGCAAGTGGAGTGAGCAATCAGGGACTGGTTTGGGGGTGTGGCCAGCCAAAGGTCACTAACTGTTCGGGGAACCACATCAAATTTCCGCTAATGGTTCTCCTGAACTGGTCCGAACCGGTAACAACCCACCTCTGATGCGCACGTACACACACACACACACACACACACACACACACACCCCTACCTACCTACCCAAAAGGCCAGAGACATGGTGTGGGCACAGCACTTATCTGCAACCTGGTGGCATCCACACCGAGATGGGGTGGGCTGGGCCAAGGCGATGCTGGCCAAATGCCTCCTGTGCGTACAGGCCTGGCCCACGCCATCCAGGCAGGTGCGCGTGCACAGGAGGCGGGCACGCATGCGCACAAGCCCAGCCGGGCCTGTGCACCTGCCACCTCCTGTGCACACTCGTGCTCACCTGGATGGGGTGGGCCGGGCCGAAGCGACACGGGCCAGCCCCTTACCGTTTCCAGGATGGCTGCACAGGCCGGATCCAACCACATCGTGGGCCTTGAGTTTGACACCTCGACCTATACTATACCTGTGCATTTGGGTTTTCTTGTCTAAATGTTGAACCTTACCTTTTTCACCATTGAATTTCATTTTGTTAGATAGCGCCCAATGTTCAAGTCTGTCAAGATCCTTCTGTATTTTAAGCCTGTCTTCTGGAGTAAAATAGTCTTAAAATATAGATTGAGATTGGGATTGATAATATAATGATGCTATCATTATAGAATTCAGCACTTCTATTTGCTTAAAGCCTCTTTTAGTGGTCTTTAGAGGAGGAAATTGGTACATTATACTCAGTTAAATGGACCAGAGGTTTGATTTTATGGCTATATTTATACATGGAATTAAGCCACAATTTGTTGAGCAAGCCTTAGCAGACTAGCTCACATATATTAATCCAACACTAAACTAAACACATTATATTGTGATGTGCAGCTGCAGAAAAGGGAGTCCACTGGAGCTGGTTATAGGCATGTGTGGAATTTATTTATTTAGCGTATATGGCATATCATACATGGACTGGCAATATATATTAACATTTCATCTAGATTAGTAGAACACAATAAAATATAAATGTTAAAAAGATCTATGTTCAAATACCAATGTCTAGACCATCTAACCATTAAAGCACAGCATCGTTTATATTTTTAAAAAAAATCAGATACTGGACTGGTATATGCCCTCTGTCAGCTTCAGAAGCCATATTAGGCTGGAAGCTTCCATGCTGCCACCTTCTCGTGTGGGAAAGTAGGAGGGTGGATTTAGTAGAGGGGTTGTCTTTAGACATAATAGCATTCTTCCTGTCGGTCAAGGTCAGGCCGAACCTGCATCTGGAGAAGGAGTGGTCGGAGTGCTGTCTCGAGATGGGACGGATGGTGATTGGAGCATGTGATTGACTGAGGAGTGAAGGGATGGTTTGAGGGTTTTTGATTTACTGAGGGAAAACCCAGACCTCTCAGATTCGGGTTTTCCCAGATGTGCCAGTTTACCTATTCTAGTAAATAGAACTTTGAAAAATGCTTGCTTCAGAGTTTTTACTTGGAGTTGGGGGTTTTTCTGGAACGCTGACACCCTCAGCTTACCGCAAGTGTGGAATCACTCTTATTTTATCTGATTTTCTCTCCCTTTTACAGAAGACGTGGTAGCACAGATAGTGAAGATAGTGAAGACTCAGAAGGTGAAGGGGGTGAGGAAGAGGATCCTGGTGGGGGAGATGGAGAGGCCATCCCTGTCAGCAATGGCTGTGGTGAACAAACGGAAGTGGAAAGAACATTAGGAGGTCAGAACTCCGAGATTGGATTGTTGGGGTTGGTTGATAAGTGGTGAAACAGAGGCAGGCTGCTGTCTGCTTGTTTGGGCATCCTTTAATAATGGGAAATAAATTCCTCTAGGAAATAAGGTAAGAATATTCCTGATGTTGCTGCCACCAGCAATTCTTTTCCTGATTTGAAACTGTTCTGCTTATTTTGGTAATGAGACCTAATGGAATAGAGGGAAAAATCTAAATAGGAGCAGTCCATGGTGTAATATGTAGGAACAATAATGAAATAGCATTTATCCCTTTTAAAAACAAATTCTGAAATAAACATTACTCTACATTGAATAAAATAACATGCTTGTCATTAATAAACAGTGTTTCAACTTGGATAAGACTCACCTTATAGGAAAGATGAGTGGCATAAAAATTTAATAAATCTTGGTTTTGAAATAGAAAATACCCAGGTTTGATTCTTTTTTTTTTAAATAGTTGTTCACTTTTGCTGAGAGTTACAATTTTACATTATTTTCAAGGAGTATTATCCTAGCCAAACTAGCTGCTTGGCTCTTAAAATTTCAGTGATTCTTCTGTCAATAGCTCTGAATTTCTTTGGCTGAAGATGCTGTTATTTAAGCCATAAGGCACATACTTGGCAGTGGCAGAGAGCTTCATTCTCACATGTTCTTCCACGCAAATCTGCTGATTTGCAGTCTTCTAGTTGAATCCTTAGAACTGTAGCCCTCTCTATTTTAATCTGCTCCTTCCTCAAGAATGTAGTTTAATTCTGGTTTAAAATTCTTGGGAACAAAAGTTCTAAGTTTACCCAGTTATGGCCACCTGCTTCTTATGCAATACTCATTACATGATGATAAGTGTATTACAAATGAAAAAAGGAGGGACAACTGGATCTAATACCACTGGTATTAGAGGAGAACTGACATTATGGCACAATAAAGGAAAAATTATAACATTCCTTGAAAAACTACCAAAGTGAGGCTTTCTCCATAGTATATTGTCAAATCACCCCATTTACTAACTCTCCCCCCGCCCCAAAGATATTGTTGAACTTAAGCTCCCAGCATCCTCACCTTTGGTCATGTTTCCCAGGGTTGCTGGGAATTGACATTTAGCAACAACAGGGGTACCACATCTTTTCACCCTTATTTATTTCATGGCTAGGAAATGATTTTCTTGAAAGTAAAAGTATTTTGGCATAAAAATAATTGGCTCTTTAGTTGGGAAAAGCTGATCTGGATTAGGTCTAATCATCTTTTTCTCAATTTCTGGGCATTATTGGCATAATTGAAGAACAAATAATAATGTAAGGAAATGCTGACTAAAAAATGCCTCTTTTCCCACAATGCACCAAGATTTGATTTATACCAAGATCTTGCCAAATAGCCTAGTTTATTAGGTTATTTGCACAGAATTGTGTGTCTTTCAAAATACACCTTCTGTTTTTGGCATCTTGACAGTCAAGAAACCACAAAAGCACAGAAATTCATGGTTACAGGATCAAGACAACACTGACGTACAACAAGAGCCTTGGTAGTACAGTGGTTTAAAGCACCCTGTTATTAATACCAGCTGCCTGCAATTATTGCAGGTTCGAATCTCACCAAGGCTCAAGGTTGACTCAGCCTTCCATCCTTTCTAAGGTAGGTAAAATGAGGACCCAGATTGTGGGGGCAATAAGCTGACTTTGTATAAATATACAAAAGTATGAAGGCTATTGCTTAACGCATTGTAAGCCGCCCTGAGTCTCCGGAGAAGGGCGGCATATAAATCAAATTAAAAAAAAAAAGACAAAACTTGGATTTTAGAACAAACGTGGCTTGATTTGGGCTTTCATCCTAACCTGTATCCATATACTTTGACTTACATTTAATCAATTGAGGAAACCTTCATTTTCATTATGCCAAAGAGAAATAAATCAGCAATTATGGTAGGATTGCACCGAGCTTTCCCCACCCAGCTGCTCTCCTGATGCGTTGAGACTTCAAGTCCCAACATTTCCATCCAATAATCATAGTAACTTCAGAATATTGAGAACCCAGCACATCTGGTGAGCCATAGATTGGGGGAGACTATTAAAACAGTTACAGGAACATAAAATAGAGCTAGTTATCTCCTGTAGTAAGTTCTAGTGCCAGATAAGTATCTCCTGTGCAAATGTGGTCTTCCCTAGATCCTAGCTGGGCAGACAGGTGTGATCTGTCCTCAAAGTCTACAAAATACTCACAACTGGTGGCAGCTGATACAGGAGCAGCAGTGTGGGACCAACCTAACTCAGGTGCCTCCTGCTCTGGCAAAGACGTAAATTGGGCCTCTTTTCCAGAACCCACTGTACAGCAAGAGAGGTGAGGCTTTGGAATGCTTAAATGCTTAGACTTCTGGGGTCATGTCTTTCAGGGATTGGGGCTTTCAGGCCCTTTTGTGTACCTGTGTTGGAATCACAATGGATGTTAAGGGGTAAAATCAAGTTTTGGTGATAGAATCAAGAAGTGGGCTGGATTTTTGATGCTGGAGGTGACTTTTTTTTTAAAAAAAAATTGATTTATATGCCGCCCTTCTCTGGAGACTCAGGGCGGCTTACAATGCACTAAGCAATAGCCTTCATACTTTTGTATATTTATACAAAGTCAGCTTATTGCCCCCACAAACTGGGTCCTTTGACTTTAAATCAAAAACAGACACTCTTCGTTGCCATATGCACCAAATAATGGACAAGAAGAATTTTTAAAAAAACTTCACAAGATACTCAAAACAGAATACCAAAACATTTGTCTTATGGGAGATTTTAATGCAATAGTTGATTCAAAACTTGACTACAGAAGTAGTAAAGTAAATAAAAAAAAAGAAGGACCTTACCCAGAACCTTTGTTAAAATGATAGAAGAACTATTGTTGCAAGACACATGGAGAGAAATGAATCTAGGGAAAAATCAGTATACATTTTATTCTAATGTGTGCCAATTTTGGTCCAGAATAGACATGATTTGGATAACTCCGGAACTAAGTGTAAGTGTGCAAGAGATAGAAATAGAAGTGTCATTCCATGTCAAGTGGTCTGGGGCTCCCTGCTTGACCATCACGGATTTCGATGAAATTTGATGTGAACATGCACACACGTCACCAATGAACATTGGTAAAGTGTTACGTGTGCCGATGCAATACTTGCGGAGATATAGTCATTTGTGTGACCCCATACTGCAGTATGACTCTGAGGTTTCCGGAACTTTGAGACATAATATCTCCGGCAATATTTTGTTGAGAGAAACAAAACTTGGCCATCTTGTACAACTTTTTGTGCTCTATTAAACAAAATAATAAAAGGATTCTCATGAGAGATCTCCATCTAGATAATTTGGAGCAAAGTTGGCTGAAAATAGTGTGGCTCGAAAAAAGGTTAGACATCATTACTACCAGTGGTGGGTTGCTACCGGTTCGCACCAGTTCGCGCGAACCGTTGGCAAAAATTTGGCCAAGGTCGCAGAACCGGTAGCAATGGCCGGCTGGCCACGCCCCCGAACCATTCGCCTGGTCGCTCGCCCCAGCCGCCATGTTCATCGCCGCCATGTTCTTCGCACACGCGCATCCCATTGCCTTGCAAGTCCTGTTCTGCGAACAGAAGTTGGAGAGAAAAGGCAGTTGCTTCGGCGGGTGTTTCTCTGTGCCAGAGCCCTCCCCGTGTGGTTCCCAAAGCTGGCTTGCCTGCAAGGGAAGCGCACGGGAGATCACCAGCCGGACTAGTGAGGTGGACAGTCCCTGCTGTCCCGAGGGCTGCCCACTCACCCCCTGCGGTCTGTGTGCTCTGAGGCTGCGATCTCCTGCGCCCTGTGCTGTGATCTGTGTGCTCTGGGGCCTCCCACCCATCTCCGCTTCTCCAAGGCAGAAAGAAAGCCATAAAAGTCTTTGCTGCGCCCTCCTGGGATCCTGGTCTCGGCGCCAATTTGAGCGTGTCCTCCGTGGACGGCTAAGAGCCCAAAGCTGGTGGCGCCAAGGCAGCCCATGCCTCCTGCTGCTTTGGGCTTAGAGCTGTAAGCCACATCCAGGGAGCACTCCGGCGGAGAGAAGCTGCCGAAGTCACCCCTAGCTAGGAATCTCAAATAGTGATGAGAATGAACATTGTGTTGTAGCCAGCGGTAGATCAGCCCCCTGCAAACTCCATCTCTCAAGGAGCCCAGCCGCTCGCCAATCACCAAGTCCCAAGTGACGGTGGGAATGGGGCACTTTTACAATTCCCTTTTCTTCCTTTCTAAATCTTGAATGGGATGTTTGCCAACATCTCCCCCCCTTTTTTGGGGTGGGAATCAATGCTGTTAATTATTCATTGTCATTAGTTATCGATTTGGATATCTGGCCTGAAAAGGGTTCTTCCTTCTCTTGAAAAAAAAGGCAGAGGTGGAAGTCCCCCCTCCTCCTTCTCCCTCCCATTTCACCAAGGCTGTTCCTTCCTTCCTTCCCCCTCTAGCTGATTTGTTGGGCCCTAACTGTCCCAGGTGTCGAAAAACCTAGGACAAAACCTCCTTCTGTGTATGGGCTGCAGCGAAGCGCCTGGGAGGGAGTGGCTGTGGCCGTTGTGCTGGGGCAAAAGACTGGAGGAGGGCCAGCCAAGGAGAAACATTTGTGGCTAATAACCCAGAGGTGAAAACCTTGAGGCAAAACAGGCAAGGAGAAGGGTTCGAGCCGAAAAGTCCCATTCTGGTCAGAACAATGGCAAGGCAAAAAAGCAAGAATAAAATTGAAAATGCTACAGGAATCTTAAAGCAATAGGGGCTTCGGACTCCCAGACTGGGAGCTATACTATCAGGTATTGGTACTCACATGGGTAAAAGAATAGATAAATTTGAAACACAGAAGATTGCTGTTATTAGAGGGACATGATTTCCAACTAGGATGGCATGAGTTTTTGTGGTACGGAAGGAGTATGGTGCATAGATACTTTCAAAGACACTATGTGAGGAATGCTCTGCTTCATGTATGGGAAAAATTAAATTACAAAATTATATGAAAATACCAGTCTGGCTCTCCACAATGGAAGCATTGATATATCCAAATCTCATTAACTTGAAAAAAATTGTATCCTATAAAGACATTTTAAATGAGAATGGTGAACTTAAAACTAGACAACAATTACAAAATCAAGGGGTGGACTTAGCTTGGTGGCCGTATTTGCAGATACATTCAAGATACGAAAAAGACATTAAAACATGGGGTCTTTATAAAGAACCAACAATACTTGATAAGATCTTATTAGGGACAGATGAAAAACTGATTTAAAAATATAAATCTTATTGGGTTATAAAATGGAAGAGGAACAAGTCAAAGAAACAATTATTGCATCGGTAAAAAATTTTGGCTATGCTATAGAATTAGACAAATGGCAAAAACTTTGGGATAGGAACTATAAATTGACAATGGCTACAGCATATAAGGAAAAACTTTATAAAATGTTTTATAGGTTGCATTTGCCACCGGCAAGAGTGGCAAAAATGTTTAGTAATCTGTCTGCTAAATGCTGGAAATGCAATCAGACCCCAGGTACTTACTATCATATGTGGTGGATTTGTATGAAAGCAAGAAAATATTGGAAGAAAATACACACCTGGTTGGAAAAGATTATTAAGCAATGTATAGACCTGAAACCAGAAGTATTTCTGTTAGATATAATACTGGAGGGTTATGATAAAGGGACTACATATTTAGTTTTGCATGTATTGACAGCAGCAAGGATCATATTTGCAAAATACTGGAAAAATGAGCATACTCCACCAGATGAGGATATAATTTGGAAAATGTTAGACTGTGCTGAGATGGACAGACTGGCTTTAAAAATAAAAGACAAGGATGACACAGAATATTACTTGATGTGGAATAGATTTTATGAGTGGTTAAAGATAAGAGGTAGAAATTAGATGAAGGAAGATTGTTATGTATGAATTAAAGATAAAGATGGTTTATAACTATAAATATGTCAATATATTTAACAGAATTATAAATAAGTCAATATAAAGAGAAGTTTAGCTAAATTACTCTGTTACACTGTTACTACTGTTACCAATATATGTGTTAATACTTTTTAATGCCTTTTCTTTCTTTTTCTTTTGTAAATGATATACCCTGACAATACACTGTATTCAAAATGTTTATGAATAAAAAATAATAAAAAGAGAAAAAAATAAAGAGATATATTGAGAAAGTTGATGTCATCTTCCATAATACTAAAACTATGAGATAATCAAATGAAGCTGAACATTGGGAAGATTTGAACAGATATTAAGAAATATTATTTTCTTCACATACAGCATAATGACACTATGGAATTTGCTATTACAAATGTAGCCTTTAGCAATTTAGTCTATTGGGTATAAAGTTCCCAATGGTTCTTAATAATATTACCTCCAACATCAAATATGATATGCCCTTGCATATTAATTGTGATGGAAAATAAAAATGTGTAGAGAATAAGGAAAACTACTTTGTCAGAAATATTCAGGCTCTGTTATCTAGGCTGAAACAATTTTTAAGTCTAGAACAGCAAGATAACAATTGGAAGTGGCTCAGGGAGATGCCTCCCTATTTCACTGACGTACAACAAGGAGGGGGTTGTACAGCACAATCAGACTCGCAAGATTTTGTTGTTATAACGAATCTCAATAAAAGTAGCTTTAGCCTTCCTAGAGTTGATTTTCTGATCTGGTCTGTAGCTTATTTGTGGGTTTCCATTGAGTGCTGTGAAAACTGAATCCTGGATTAAATTCAGCACAGCTCTTTGTTCTAATGAAAATTGCACATGCAATTTCTGCAAGTTGATGCAGAAAGTTAGTATAATACAAATATAATAGAAATGAACCAGATTTGCTTAAGTCCTAGGTATGGTGGCCCAGAGGCGATGTCTTAATATAAAATGTCTCCTACAATTTCCCATTCTGTTGATAAAAAGTGTTGTCAGCCATAATGGTTGCATACCTCCTGGCTATTACTCCCCAATGCTGAGTGGAATCCTTGCTTCCTGGCAATGGTACAGAGGTGTTGTGGCATTCAGAACAGTTGCATGTAGCAGCCTATCAGAAGGCTTGGACCCAAAAACATGGAGTCTCTTTCTTCCTCTTTGCCTTGTTCATCCTTCCATCCAGCAGCTACCACAGGAGGGCCATCTTGCTCTTGCCAATAGCCTTCCCAAAGACCATCTCCGCCTTTTCCAGTCTTTCTGCTCCACCACTTCTTTTTCTGCACACATACAGACCCACATACTTATATTCAACCCTGACAGGTGTCTGTTCCCTCTGAAAATGGTCTTCACAAATACTATAAGAGAGCAGCAACATGCCGCATCAAAATAAAATCTATTCAGTAATAAATAGCACAGTGTTTGGGAGTAGTGGATCCATTTTGTAGAAACTCCTAGGACCATGTGAGGTTTTTGAGGTGGTTAATCTGGGGACCATGGAGCCTTTGGAAGTCTGTGGATAAATTTCAGGGGATCCATGAATTTGGGGGGGATACAATTTTATTTTCATTAGCCTCCAGCTGGGAGTGGGGGGCACCGTTCTACGGTGGTTCCCCTCCTATCTCTCGGACCGGACACAGTCGGTGTTGGCAGGGGGCCAGAGGTCGACCCCGAGGTGCCTCATTTGTGGGGTGCCGCAGGGATCGGTCCTCTTGCCCCTTCTGTTCAACATTTATGTGAAGCCGCTGGGTGAGATCATCCGTGGCTTTGGGGTGGAATTCCATCAGTACGCTGATGACACTCAGCTGTACAACTCCACCCCAGGCCATCCCAACGATGCCCTTGAAGTGATGTCCCGGTGCCTGGAGGCCATGCGGATCTGGATGGGGAGTAACAGGCTTCAACTCAACCCCTCCAAGACCGAGTGGCTGTGGCTTCCGGCGTCCCGATATAGCCAGCTGGTGCCATCGCTGGCTATTGGGGGCGAGTTACTGGCCCCCACGGAGAGGGCCCCCAACTTGGGTGTCCTCCTGGATGCACGGCTGTCTTTAGAAGAGCATACGATGGCCGTGGCCAGGGGGGCTTTTCATCAGGTTTGCCTGATTCGCCAGTTGTGTCCCTTTCTGGATCCGGACTCCTTACGCACAGTCACTCAGGCACTCGTCACTTCCCACCTGGACTACTGCAATGCTCTCTACATGGGGCTCCCCTTGAGGTGCACCCGGAGGCTCCAGCTGGTGCAGAATGTGGCTGCGCGGGGGATTATGGGAGCAAGGGGGCGCTCCCATGTGACACCTCTCCTGCGTGAGCTGCATTGGCTCCCGGTGGACTTCCGGGTGCGCTTCAAGGTGTTGGTCACCACCTTTAAAGCGCTCCATGGCATCGGACCTGGGTATTTGCGGGAGTGCCTTCTGCCGCCAATAGCCTCCCACCGGCCAGTACGCTCCCACAGAGAGGGACTCCTCAGGGTGCCGTCATCCAGGCAGTGTCGGCTGGCGACCCCCAGTGGGAGGGCCTTCTCTGTGGCAGCACCTGCCCTCTGGAACGCCCTGCCCCTGGAGATACGCAGGATATCAGATCTCTGGGCTTTTTGCCGTGCCCTAAAAACTTTTCTTTTCCAACAAGTAGGGCTGGCGTAACACCCCCCCCCCCCTTTTTGGATTTTTAATTTTTTAATTTGTCCAATTGGGTTTTAGTTATGAGGTTTTTAAATTTACGGCCAAAGTTTTATAATTCTTTTAAATTTTTAAATTTTGTATTGAATGTTTTTTATTTCTGGCTGTGCACCGCCCTGAGTCCAGCAGGAGAAGGGCGGTATATAAATTAAAACAAACATACATACATACATACATACATACATACATACATACATATATAATATTTTGCTCTTGAGAAGCCCAAAGCCGCAACAGCTAGTTAAGTTCTTCTCCTGCATCTTTCAATGGTCACTTCCCATGGAGTTCACAAGCATGACCAGGAGGAGTCTCTTGCCTTGTGTTCCCAAAGGCTTCCTTGAATCTTCACCCTACAGTCCATTCACCTGTGATTACTGCAAATTTAGATCATCCTTGGTTCCCCCCACGTTACTGGACTACCATTCAGCATCCGCTATCTTTATAGCTGACAGCAATTGGAACCCGATCATTTTTGAAGAGCCACTGGCTCCCCTTCCCTGGACTAATCCATATGAATAGTGGAGGAAGCAAGTGGGGTCAGGGCCGACAGTTACTGTACCCCTAAAGCCTCAGAAATAATAAACACTGTGGAAATGAAGGTTTGGGATAGATGGTAGCTGGCTAAGACTTGGCTTTCCCTCCAGAACTGTCATTTTCCTCTGTACAGAGCATGTATTTCCCACCCCATAACTAGGTCTGATTGGATGGTCTTTTTTTTTTGCCCTTTTATAGCAGTCTCTAGTGTTCCACAGGATCCTCCCACCCCAGACACAGGCCCTCCAGAAGAGGGGAACCCACCAAACTCTTCTATCGTGACAACAGTAGCCTGGTAAGATTGTGAAATGTGATCTACGAGACCACTCACTGTGTTCTTCTGAGGGATTGTTAAAGGATGAATATCAAGTCTGCAAGTATGCACTAGCAATAATGAAAACTCCTCCCAATATTGCCAGGTATACTGTATAAGAAGAGGGCCTGACTAGGGGGCAGCACCTGGCTAACCTTGGCTGATCTCAAAAAACTAAGCAGAGTCAGACTTGATGAACACTTGGAATCAGCAGGAAACCCTAGAAAGTAGGTTAAGCTGAGATGTTGAAAAAAGGAAGAAACGGCAAACTGAAAACAGCTCTGAAAGGCAGAACCGACAACCATGGCAAAATGAAGAGCCAGGGAATAGGCAACTTGAGAGAGACTGATTTAAAAAAATTAAAAAATTAAAAACGCAAAATTGCAGCCATTAAAACTAAAATAAGAAAAATGGTCACTTCTCTGTGGGAAGCCTTCCTCAGACCCATGATCTTCTGTATTGTTTTCCTATAATCACTGTTTGGAACAATGAATATAAAAGTAATCCACCTCATGGTGCTAAGGTAGTCTTTCTTTCCTTGCCTTCCCCCACTTTCTTCAACAGCACAAAAGAACCTCCCCCATCTACCTCTGATTCAACCCAGCCACTTCAGGGAACAACAGAGACGCCACAACCTGAGTACAGGAACCCACAGATAGAGCAAGAGCAGAAATTGGCAGCCAGGTAAAATATTGTAGGGGGTTGGGATTAGTAAATCATAGAAGAGGGAGGAATTTGATAGTTGCAACAAGGCAATCTCAAATTTTTCATTAGAAGGCAGCAAGAGTGGAGGTTACATATATTTGGAAACAGGCTATCAGGCAAGGTTTTCTGGAAGTCTTTAATCACAGAATATTGTAGTGCGGACACAAACTTTCCTGTCTCTTCTCCCTAATCCTATAATTTTTTATTTTCTTCTGCTGCTTTTGAAGCATAAAAAACCCCACAATAATTATTCTGAATCAGAAGTTCTGCCTATTTTAGTGCTGGTTTTGCAACAGATAGCAAGTGACAAATTCTGTGACATCTGAACAGAGTTTTCTGTATATTCATTGCATGATACGTCTCAGATCAGCGAATGGATAAAGAAATTGAAAAATACAAAGCTCTTAGTATTGTATTCCCAGTCACTTACGAAGGTACTGTAATTAGATTGGGAAATGCAAAACTAGGAGGATTAGAGACAGCAGTGTCTAATTTAATGATGTCACAATGAGTTGTAGAATCACTTCCATAAGTGGAGCCAGAGCCTCAAATCTGATAGTTCTGCAGAATGATGAAAATAGGATTTTCTCAGCAGTAGAAACTTTTTAATAAAGTTAACCCATTGGACACAAGTGCAACCAATTACTTTTGTTTCAACAAATATAAAGCAATAGTGTTATAAAGGAATGCATACAAAGGTGTTATTCAGTACCAACATCAACATGCAAATATTGACATTTTGGGGGGAAATGACCAATATATAACAAGAGTCCTTACTATTAGCCTGAAAAGATTATGTCTAGTAGCATCTGAGAGTGACATTCCCAACTTTTTTTTTCTTCTGGAGGTTGTGTCATTGCTATTTGGTTGAAAAATAATTCGGTCATAAAAAGTCTCTAATTGAGATGGGTAATTTTTAGCGGCATTTCTTTCCTAGCAGTGTTTTTTACTAGCAGTAAAACTAGTAATTTCCATTTTCCTTTTAAAAACTACCTGTGGAAACAAGTGCTTTTTCTTTTTGCCTTTTAAAATCCTACTACAAATTATTTCATTAGATGATGCTTCCAAAGCTTTGGATCTCTTCATGACCAAAATGTTATGGTTCTCCTCACTTGCTTATATTTTTTTAAAATAATAATTACAAAATTAAGACACTTTATCTGTTAAAGAAATATTCCCTTCCTGGTCATTATAGTTCTTTTATGACTTGCCTCCACAACTGTGTATAGTTGTGTAGTCCTCAACTTACAGCCACAATTGGGATGAGAACCTCTGTCACTACCATATTTTTCAGACTATAAGACGCACCTACCTTTTTTGGTGAGGAAAACAAGAAAAAGAAATCTGCCTCTGCCTCTGCCTCCCAGCAATTTTGCCTCATTGCAGCAAACAGCAAATAACCTGCTTTACTTTGCTTGATTAGCACAAGGGGAAAAAAAATCTGCTCCCAGCAATTTACCTCCTTGCAGCAAGCAGCAGAGGCCCCCGCAAAACAGCTGAGTGCAAAACAGCTGAGAGTCGGGAGGCCGATCCAATCAACTTGTGCTAATTAGGCTGTGCTGAAGCTGAAACAAGCTGTTTCTTCTTGCTGCTTGCTGCAAGGAGGTAAACTGCTGGGAGGCAGAGACCAAAGGGTGGGGCCAGTGGGTGGGCGGGGCTACATTCGGTGTATAAGACGCACCTAAATTTTCACCCCCTTTTGGGGGGGGAAAGGTGTGTCTTATACACCAAAAAATACGGTAAGCACTATTGCTTAGTTATAAAACAACTATTATTATTTTACTGTTGTTACATGACAGTACCCAGTTTTATAACCTTTTTTGCCACGGTTGTTAAGTGAATCTGGCTTCCCTCCCATTGATTTTGCTTGTCAGAAGCTAGCTGGAAAGGGCACAAATGGCGATCATATGACCCTGGAATGGTGTGACAGTCATAAGTAACAAGGACTGATCGTAAGTCACTTTGGCACTTCAAACTGTCGCTTAATGAATGATCTAATTGAGGACTACCTATACAGTATTTTACAGTGTCCATGTTGTTAGATGTAGAAACCACTGCTAGTTTAAACGTCTTTCTTAGTAGTTTAACTTGACTTTAAAAGAAAAAAAGGTTAAAGGTTATAAAGAACAATTGGGAATTACATAGGTTGGCACACTTAGTGGAGTCTTTGAAGTCAAAGAGGAAAAGTCCATAAAGACTCAATTAATCAGGATGGGATTTTATAACCCTACATAACTCTTTATCTTAATTTGTAATAATTGAAACAAAATGCTCTATATGCCATTTGACTCTGTTCTCCAACCTTGCATGATCTTGGCCATCTTTCCTTTTGTGTTGATTGGCAGTCCTCTTAGTTCACTCATCTTGTCTGCCCCTAGCTGCTGCTTGCTTTACAAAAAGGTGCTGAAGTTACTAGAGCTAGAAGCTTATTTTGGAGAATGCAGGTTGACATTCAGATGCAAAATGTTCAGATTATGTCACACTCCCATTTTGTTTGCATGACATTCTGTGAAACAAGAGGCAAAAAACCTAACCTTTCTCTTTTTATTCCTCCCCAGATAAAGGCACTCAGTGGGTCTTGTCACTGGGAAAGAACCACGGCTGCTTGCTCGATCAAGTCTATTTTGCCAGGGACTGTCCACAGTCCTTCCGGTGCCTTCACCCCTATAGGCAGGTGGGGGGCAGAAGAGAAAGCAGCAAGGGGCAATGAAAGAGCCCAGCCCTCTCTCCCTATCTCCCCCTCCCCCCAAGCAATCAATGAAGAGTCTGGTTCCAACAAGCACCTGTGAGAGAAATGGATGTGTGTATGAGGGTTGCAACATTGTCCCCCTTCTGGCACATTGTTTGGCGAATCCCAGCAACGGTGTTCCCCCACTTTACTCTGGCAGGGGGCAGCAACCTTTGGCACAAGGCCTCTCCCCACTGCATCCCCTCTCCTCAATATGCATTCATACACACTGCTGCACTGAGTAAACCTGTCTTTGATGCAATTAAAATTGATGCTTGAATCATATCAGAAGTCTTCTGATGGGGGTAGTGCCAAGTGGGCGGGGAGAAAACCCATCAAGCAACACTCTTTCTCATGACCATTGAATGTCCCACTTGCAAGCACACTTCCATCTACACATTTGATCCATGGGGAGGTAGGTGTGAATACTAGAAGCATCCCACAGGATAATTAAAATGGGCTTGCTTCAAACAGGCATAATGGGATTTGCTAACTGTAAAGGTTAGGACAGTAGCATGTGAGATGGAATTAGTGAGATGCACAGTCTCTTTTTCCTGTTGGGATGGAACTCTGTTTTGCATTTTAGCAAGTGCCAGATCCACTCCCCCCTCCCCCATGACATTTTAGCTAATCCCCTCAAGAGAACTTACTGGGTAGCCTGCATGAGAAAGCAGAGAAGGCTTTTCTGATCTGGTGGCCAAACAATATTAGCAACACCTCGCCAGAACTGCCCATCATTAACTTGGAATCTTCCACCGATTTGCTCAGTAAGACTTCAAACCTCTTTATTAGCATTTGTGAATCCTGGATTGGCACCTCTAAAAGTTTTCATCTTGATTCTTCCTATTCCATCCCCTCCCAGTGCATAGTTACCACTCTCTTCCCATTGGATTCTGCTGTTTCTAGCCATTTTTTCCTGTAGTGTTTAAACACCATTTTATAAGAGGAAATCTTTCTCACAGGCCCAAGTGCCACCTGCATTGGTTGAATTAGAAACCGATAGATTCTGTCATCACTTCCTTTCAGTTAAGAAGTGGGAGAATCTACAGCTGAGGGGTCAGCCCCAAGTTACCATCATGTCCTTGGAAAAGCGATTCATTTTTAAGAGGCATAGCAGAGAATTCTGTATCACTGCTTTGTTAGTACCTATTGACAGATTTTTTCCTCCCATTTAAATGTTGTTGTTGATAAATCATCAGCTGTCCATTGGTATCCTTCAGTCTCAAGAGACTATGGTATCGTGCTCTGGAAAGAGGTCCTAAAACAGCATCTAGTGTGACTATAAAGGCCAATTCGAGAGTGGCAATCCCTTCCACACTGAGGTCAGATACATTCTGTCCCCTGCCCAGCCCCCAGATTTCGCTGGTTCCAGGACTGCCTCTTTGCCTCAGCCTGCCGAACAAGTGTCTCTTCGAATTGGAGAAGGCCATGCTGCGTCTTTAGCCTCCAGGCTGAACGATCGGAGGTCAAGGTTTCCCAGTTGTTAATGTCCATTCCCAGGGCCTTTAGGTCCCTCTTGCAGATATCCTTATATCGCAGCTGTGGTCTCCCTCTGAGGCGCTTTCCCTGCACTAATTCTCCATACAGGAGATCTTTCGGAATCCGAACATCAGCCATTCTTACAACATGCCCCAGCCAGCATAGACGTCACTGTTTTAATAGTGTATACATGCTAGAAATTCCAGCACGTTCCAAGACTGCGCTATTTGGAACTTTGTCCTGCCAGGTGATGCCAAGAATTCGTCGGAGACAGCACATATGAAAGGTGTTCAACTTTCTCTCCTGCCGTGCGTAGAGGGTCCAAGACTCACTGCAGTACAAGAGTGTGCTCAGGACGCAGGCTCTATAGACCTGGATCTTTGTATCTTCCATCAGCTTCTTATTAAGCCATACTCTCTTTGTAAGTCTGGAAAATGTGGTGGCCGCTTTACCAATATGTTTATTCAGCTCAGTCTCTAAAGAGAGAGTGTCAGAGATAGTTGAGCCGAGGTACACAAAGTCATGGACGACCTCCAGTTCTTGTGCAGAGATTGTAATACAGGGAGGTGAATCCACATCCTGACCCATGACTTGTGTTTTTTTCAGGCTGATTGTTAGTCCAAAGTCTTGGCAGGCCTTGCTAAAACTGTCCATAAGTTGTTGAAGGTCTTCAGCAGAGTAAGCAGTGATGGCAGCAGCATCAGCAAAGAGGAAATCCCGTAAGCATTTCAGCTGGACTTTAGACTTTGCTCTCAATCTACAGAGATTAAAGAGTTTTCCATCTGATCTGAAGTTAAGTCATCAAAAACTACAGTGCCCTTCATTTCCTCATGAAAGGACCTGATGATGTTGAAGAGCTGAGGTGGACATCCAATCTTGGGCAGAATTTTATAAAGGCCGTCCCTGCTAACCAAGTCAAAAGCCTTTGTAAGATCTATGAAGACTACGAAAAGTGGCTGTCTTTGTTCCCTGCATTTCTCCTGCAACTGTCTAAGGGAAAATACTATGTCAATAGTGGACCTGTTGGCTCGAAATCCACACTGTGATTCTGGATAGACTCTCTCGGCAAGCACCTGGAGCCTCTTCAGTATGACACGGGCAAGCAGCTTCCCTACAACACTAAGAAGAGAGATGCCGCAGTAATTGTTACAGTCACCCCTGTCACCTTTGTTCTTGTACAGTGTGATGATATTTGCATCCTTCATGTCCTGTGGTACTCCACCTTCCCTCCAACAAAGACAGAAGATTTCATGCAGTTCAGTGGAGATGTTCTCTTTGCAGCACTTCAGAACTTCGGCAGGAATGTTATCTTTCCCGGGTGCCTTGCCAGAAGCAAGGGAGTCCAGGGCCGCATTTAGTTCTTCTAAAGTTGGTTCACTGTCAAGCTCCTCCAAGACAGGCAGGGACTCAATGTTATTTAATCCTTCTTCAGTTACCACATTTTCTCTGGAATATAACTCAGAGTAGTGCTGCACCCAGCATGCCATCTGCTGTGCTTGGTCCTGGATAACCTCACTTGTAGCAGACTTCAGAGGGGCAGATTTCTTCTGTGTTGGACCTAAGGCCTGCTTGATGCCATCATACATCCCCTTGATGTTGCCTGTGTCAGCTTCTATCTGGATCCGAGAGCAAAGCTGCAGCCAATAATGTTACGTGGGAAATGCCTAGACCATCCTGGCAGGGACGGGGCTAAACCACCTATCCCACATGGTTCCCACCATGACCCTTCCCTTGACCCCTCCTTCCCTTGACTCCGCCTCCAGGGTATATAAGACGATGCCCAAGGTACACGTGGGTTACTCCAGATGTTCTCCTGTAAGAGATGATACATGTGTTAATAAACATTCTATAAAAAGAAACCTCGTGTTGGGATTCTTTGGGATCGATCCTTGGAAACATTCAACAATATGGTAGCAGAGGATGGTTCCCAACCCAACTGAAACAGGACATGCAAGAAGCATCCAGGACGTCTGAAACAAAAAGAAGACCCTGCACGCGAGCATATCTAAAAAAAATGGAAACGCAAACATCGACCACAATGGACCGGACGGGAGATGAGATCAGACCGATCTCCACCCCAGGTACACCCACGACGACCGAAAGAAACAAAAAGACTGAAAACGAGAATGAAAGAGAAAAGTTTTTTAAAAAGAAGTTGCTAGACCTCATCGAGGCCACACCCGAAAAACAGGAATTAATCGTGGAACTCCGGGCCCTAGTCGAGGACTGCGGAGCAGCGACTGATGAAGAAGAAGATGAGACGGGGAGTGAAGAAGAAGAAGACACGGTAGGCAAAAGGTGCCAAGATACCCTACCCGACTTAGACTCAGAAGAGGAAAATTTCCTCTTCCCCCGGTGGCCATCTTTAGAACTGACGTCACCCAAGATGGCCGACCACCCACCAATAGGAAGCCGAGATTTGAATTTCTCGGCGGGAAATGTGGCCTGCCCGAACCCCAACAATAGAAACCCTAAAACAAAATGGAAAAACTACAACGAAAAAGAGATAGAGTGGGATGAGGGGCAATCTAGACCGCCAACCGAAGAAGAAATAAACAAAGCCAAGCGGCTACTAGACGCGGCCTACAAAAACAAAATAAAGTCACTAGATCATCACATGCACCAACAAAGCATGCCAAAAACCAACAACTACACACTGGGGGACCCTAGAGAAAAATACAACTGGGCACCATGGCAGCAACCACTCACCGGGGACCCCTACGCGCTTTTCGCGAGACCCGAACCAGAACCCAGGGGGATCACGACATACTTACCCGACCGGAGAATGGACCCAAGACTCCCAGGACATCCGACCGAGGCGAACTTCACGGCGACCTCCAGCCATCCCGTCTTCGCGGACCGCAGCCGGCAACAGCAAGACATCCAAGCGAACTTCGCTGGGCCGCCGACTCACTCAGACTACTACGGAGGCTTCCAGGGGATCCAGAATGACTTCCAGCAGGACCAACGCCAGACGAGACCACCAGAGATCGAGCCCTGGACTCATCACCCCGGCTGGGGCCTTCACCAGGGAGCTGCGGACGAGAGCTCCTTCCACTTCAACTGCCAGCGAAGAATGAGACCGGAGCATGCGCAGTATCTGCCTATGGGAGAAAATAGAGAAAAGATAGAGACAAGTCAATACAGAGCTGTACCAGGCATCCCTAAGCCATACTGCGAGTTCCCTCAACTTAAAAACCATGGACAGCGACTGAATGTGAGTAACATTACATATAGTTCCCTGACTTTACCAACTGACTTTAGCAAACTCAGACCAGATGGGACTAACCTTTTGGACTGGAACCAAAACTTACAATTAATTTTTCTTAGAGAAGAAATGTTATATTTAGTGGATGATCCCCCCAGAAGGCCATGGACATATGAAGTGGATTGTTTACACCACAAAGCTTATTATTTGTTAATTGCTAGTATATCCCCATCCCTTTACCCCAGTCTAGGCAACTACATGACAGTGTCAGAAATAGTGGGGAAATTATTTAGACTTTTTCACATCAAGAGTGCAGCCACCACCACAAAATTATCTAGGGAATTTCATTCAGCAAAACTTAAGGCAGGTACACTCATGGGGGAACACATAGTCAATCTGAACAGCATCAGAGCAGAGCTTGCACAAAGAGGAGAAGCCATAACAGACCAAAGCATGAAAAGCATCATAATAAATTCTTTAGACTCCAGCTGGGAAAGTTTCATACTACAAATAGACAGCCTCAGCATAGAAAAAATACCACTAGAAACACTTACAAACAAGCTAATAGCCGAAGACAGCTATAGGAGGGACAAGTCCACAAGCAACAGAGCAGTAAAAAAGGTAGAGTTCCAGGTCAGAGGGCAAGACACACCAGAATGCTATACCTGTGGTTCCAGGAACCACTATAGAAGAGATTGCCCTCAGAACTCAAGGGACAGGAGGAGTAGTTATTCCAGAGATAGACAAAGAAGGAGGTCAGGAACACCAGACAGATACAATACAGAAGATAGATACAGAAAAAGAGAGTCACATAGCTCAAGGGACAACAGAACAAAAAGGGACAACTTCAGAAATGACAACTCAGGGTCAATGTATGGCCTTGGAGAACACAAAGGTACACTGACTCAAACAGAAAGAGAGAGTATGTGGCTCATCGACTCGGGAGCCACTAATCATACCACTAACAACAGAGAAATACTCTCATCCTTTAAGGAAGAGAGATATCACATAAAGGTGGCCAATCAGAGCAAGGTACTAGTAACAGGCAGAGGAGACACACATATAGAGGGCCTAGGAAAAGTAGAGGGGGTACTGCTCATCCCTGAGATATTCTAGCCCCATAATATTCTAGCCACAATAAAACTAGTCAGAGACATGGGAGTTAGAACCACATTTGGAGAGGAAGGAATACACATGACAAAAAACAATAAGAAAATAGGCACAGTCATTATTAGTGGAGAACTAGCATATCTCCAGCCAGAAGAAAAAGGCAAAGCTAACATAAACACACATACCAATGATGGAGAAGTTAGTGAGGAAAACAATGTAGAGATAGAGGGGGACAGCTCAGAAGGCACTGAGGAAAACACGACACACAGAGAGAAATTACAGATAGGGAAGCCCATACATGACAATTGCGCCCACCTACTACACAGGAAGTTAGGCCATGCCAGCTTCCCAGTTATACAGAAAATGATTGGATGTACCAATGGACTTCAAATAAAGAATTGTAAAAATTATCTGGAATGCTCTATTTGTAAAAGTTCAAAAATGAAAACAAAACCAAAACCAAAAAAAAGGGGCGCGTACAACACAGTCAATTTTTCAATTGGTACACATGGATCTAGTTGGGCCCATGAGACCCTCCATAAAATATAAAAAAAGGTATTTTCTCACAATTGTAGATAATTACAGTAGATACAGTTTCGTCTACACACTCAACCACAAGGGGGAGACATTTCAGAAATTCAAGGAATTTTATAAAAGGATAGAGACACAACATAATGTAAAAATAAAACAAGTCATGACCGATAGAGGGTCAGAATTTTTGTCCAGGAATTTTACCAATTGGCTGAAAGATCACGGGATACTACATTTTAAATCAAGCCCGTTTTCGCCTTTTCAAAATGAGGTATCTAAAAGAAAAAATGGGGTACTGCAAACGATGACTAGATGCGCCCTAGAGGACGCGGGTCTTGGGCAACAATTCTGGGCGGAGGCGCTCACATATTCAAACTATACTTTGAACAGACTGTGGTCCAGTATAGTCAATAAAACACCATATGAAATAGTATACAACAGGAAACCCAAAATAGATCACCTACACATATTTGGGGTTACCGCTGATGTGCACATCCCCAAACAATTGAGACACAAAGGAGAAAAAATTTCAAGGAGATTAATATTTATGGGGTATGAGACAGGAACAAAGGGATATAGGTTCATCGATAAAAACAACAGGTTCGTGATATCCAGGACAGCAACCTTCCATGAAAATGCCAACTGGTCCAAGATACATTTAAATGAAACATTACATATACAGGGAGACAAACATACACCCAAAGACGAGGACAAAAGTAGCACCACAGTAAGGGAAGAGAAACCAGAAGCAAAACCCAAGAGACAGGGAATAGACACTAGGGAATGGAAAGAAGGACACCCCATTATCAAGATAGATACACTAACACAGAAGGAAGCAAGATACATGCACGATGCAGATACACCACCCAGTAGACCAGTCAGAAGCACCAGAAACAAAACACCAAAGAAATTAGAAGATTATGTAATGTCAGTGCACGCAGGTAGAGTCACACCCAACTCATACAGGGAAGTAGTCAGACTGCCACCAGAGGAAAGGGCAAAGTGGGAGCAAGCCATGGACAATGAGATGGCCAGTCTAAGAGAATTAAATGTATATACACCAGCGAAGAAACCAGCAGGCAAAGTGGCCATAGGAACAAGATGGGTATATAAAATTAAAGAACTGGAAAACCAAGAAACACTGTACAAAGCCAGGTTGGTGGCACAAGGTTTTGCTCAAAAGTACCCCGAGGACTATACAGACACTTATTCACCTACGGTCAGGACTGAGAGTGTTAAGTGCGCCCTGGTCATAGCATCACTGTTGGACTTAAAGGTATATCAGTTCGATGTACAAACTGCCTATTTGCATGCGGAGCTGGACAAAGAAATCTTCATAAAGGCAGCCCCCGGTAGAGACACGCAACAAGGGAATATATGGAAATTGAATAAAAGCTTGTATGGTTTAAGACAGTCGGGGAAAAGATGGTACGAGTGCCTGGCCAAGGTGCTCAAGGACATGGGGTTTACTGCAACCGCAGCCGACATGTGTTTTTTTACCAAAAGGGAAGGTACATCTACCGAATATGTACTTGTATATGTCGATGATATTTTGTACTTTGGGCCTCATAAACACAAATGTGATGATTTTGCAAAAGGGCTAGAGAAACACTTCACATTAAAGACTCTGGGGAGAGTCAACAAATACTTAGGAGTACAGATAACAAAGACACATAAGGGGTTCAGATTGTCACAGAAAGAAAAAATAATAGAATTATTAGATAAATGCAACATGGGGGAAGCAAAGCCATGCGAAACCCCAATGCAGGTAGATTTTGTGAAACATATGTATGAGGAAAGTGAACCATTTAAAGATAACACTTTGTACAGGTCAGTTATAGGGTCTCTCCTATATATAGCGAACTGGACCAGACCGGACATCCTACTTGCAGTTAATCTATTATCAAGACATGTAAGTGAACCCACTAACTATCATTGGGAGGGAGCAAAAAGGGTACTCAGATACCTGAAATACAGTCCAGATGCCTATCTAAGATTAGAACCTACAAAATCCAATGAGCCCATATTGACATGTTACGCAGACGCTGACTGGGCCGGAGATACCAAAAGTAGAAAAAGTACCTCAGGTTACATTTTCTTTATCAACGAATGCCCAGTATATTGGTATACAGGGAAGCAAGTACTTGTGGCTACCTCAACCGCAGAGGCAGAATATATCTGCTTATCCAAAGCAGCCAACAGCCTGGTATGGTTCGATGATCTGTTAAGCAACATCTGGGCTGAACCAGCATACCCCATTACCATACATGAAGATAACAAAGCAGCAATAGATATATCAGTAGCTGATGCAGTAGGTCAGCGATCAAGACACATAGACATAAAATACAAACACGTTAGACAATTGGCTGAAATAGGTTTTATAAAAGCAGTACATTGTGATTCCATTGAACAAATAGCAGACATATTAACAAAACCATTACAGAATAAGCAACATTCATATCTCACATTGAAACTGGGAATTCAATCAACAGACATCGATTTGTTCTCAGATGGTAGGCATTTAGAGGGGGATTTGTTACGTGGGAAATGCCTAGACCATCCTGGCAGGGACGGGGCTAAACCACTTATCCCACATGGTTCCCACCATGACCCTTCCCTTGACCCCTCCTTACCTTGACTCCGCCTCCAGGGTATATAAGACGATGCCCAAGGTACACGTGGGTTACTCCAGATGTTCTCCTGTAAGAGATGATACAGTACATGTGTTAATAAACATTCTATAAAAAGAAACCTCGTGTTGGGATTCTTTGGGATCGATCCTTGGAAACATTCAACAAATAATCGTTAGCACATCTCCTGGCGGTTAGCACAATCGTTAGCACATCTCCTGGCTCATCAGCCGTGCTATAACAGATAAGCCTTAATCTTTGAATGTTGGCCTACTCTGTGTCCACACTGCAGCAATTGCCTACCATATCTCCCCACCACAGCCCAGAATCCATTTTTACAAGAGTTTTCTTATATATCTACACAGGGGTGGGTTCTACTTACCTTTATTACTGGTTCGCAATGGGGCCGCTCGCGCGCACACACTCTTCTGTACAAGCACAGAAGCTTCTGCGCATGCACAGAAGCATTTTCATGATGTCAGTGGGCAGAGCCTCCCACCGGTGTTACTACCGGTTCCATAGAACCGGTGCGAACCGGGGGCAACCCACCATTGTATCTACAGCATATTCCTAAAATGTAATTTAAATTTCCTCTTCTTCCTTCCCCCACTAAGAAAAAAAATTCTGAATTGTGTGGGCGCAGTTTTTTGACTCTTGGAAAACTCTGCTGCCATTTCTTGAGTTCCTACTGAGAATTCTACACTTTGTAATATGCAAGACTCTAACTGCCCTTGTAGACCTGAATTGCAGGCTCTCCTTTCTGCAAGATTTGCTCCAAAGTGTCCTCATTACACCACAGTGGTGGGTTGCTACTGGTAGTGGAAATTTTGAGTAGTTCGGAGAACCGGTAAATACCACCTCTGCCTGGCCCCACCCCCAATCCCGAGTGCCAGCTGATCGGCTAGAAGGAAAAAATTAGGGCTCACTTGACAAAGAAGAGAAAAAAAAACAAGACACCTT
>WNWU01011630.1:42931-75664 GCA_012654045.1 Ptyas mucosa
CCCATGGAAATTTAAAGCGAATACTGGGTCTCCCTTGGCGAATGCTCGGAGCGGGCAGCTGGCGGTGGCAGTCACATCTGGGCTGTACTGCGGGTGTAATCGGTCCAAGGGTGACCTCAGCTTCCTGCCCATCAGCAGCTCTGCTGGGCTCTTCCGAGTGGTGGCATGCGGGGTGATGTGCTGGGTGAGAAGGAAGTTGTCAATCTGTTCTTGCCAGTCCCCTGGTGCCATCTTGGTGAGCGCCTCCTTGGTGAGTCTCACCATTCTTTCAGCCTGCCCATTTCCGGCCAGCCTGTAGGGTGCGGAGAGGGCATGGCGGATGCCCAGTCTGGCCAGGAATTCCTCCATGGGCTTGGATGTCAGCTGGGGACCGTTGTCGGAAACCAAGACATCGGGTAAACCGTGGGTGGCGAAGAGGCGACATAGTGCCTTAACGGTGGCTTCCGTTGTGGTAGATGCCATGGGGATGACCTCGAGCCACTTGGAGAAGGCATCTACCACTATTAGGAGGTACCTCCCCTGCATTGGGCCTGCAAAATCAATGTGAACCCTTGCCCAAGGGCTGCTGGGTGCCTCCCACTCCGATGATTGGGCTTGGGCTGGGGCAGGTCGTACCTCTTGGCAGGGATCACATTTGGCCACCCACTCTTCAATGTCCTTGTCCAGGGATGGCCACCACACGTAACTTCGAGCCAGCCCTTTCATCCGGACGATGCCAGGGTGCCCATTGTGGAGCGTCTCAAGCGTTTTCCGTTGCAGGGCTGTTGGGATCAGCACTCGGTCTCTCCATAGCAAACAGCCCTTCATAGTGGACAGCTCCTTTTGCTTTCGTGCGAACGGGCTGTATTTGTCTGCGGTTTTTTCGTGCGGCCAGCCTCGCAGGACCCAGGAGAGGACCCGTTTAAGTGTGGGGTCCTTCTGAGTGTGGGCTGCCACATCTGCCGATGTGACTGGGCAGTCTCTGTCGTTGTCAATATGGAGGAGGCTGATGGTGGGTGCAGGGTCTTCTACTGGTTCTTGTGATGGGCATCTACTTAAAGCATCTGCATTTCCGATGGATGAGCCGGGTCTGTGGATTAGTCTGTAGTCATACCTGGCTAGGAATATCGCCCAGCGTGTCATCCTGGGCGACATGTATGACGGAGTGAGTTTGTCCCCAGCCAGCAGTCCCAGCAACGGTTTGTGGTCTGTTACTATGGTGAAAGTCCTGCCGTATAAATACTCATGGAAGCGTTTTGTGCCTGCCACGATGGCCAAAGCTTCCTTGTCCAGCTGGCCGTAGTTCCTTTCGGTGTTGGACATGGTCTTGGAGAAATACGCGATGGGAGCTTCTTTTCCATTGGGCAGCTGGTGACTGAGGACTGCTCCAATCCCGTAGGGCGATGCATCACAGGTTAACAGTAATGGTAGGGTCTCGTTGTATTGAATTAACACGCTGTCTGATGAGAGTAACCCCTTGATGGTTTTGAAAGCTGTTTCTTCTTCCTTCCCCCACCTCCACGGTACTGCTTTCCCCAGCAAGCGGTGTAATGGTTCAGCAGCCGTGGCCTTCTGTTTGAGAAAAGCACTATAGAAATTCAACAGTCCCAAGAAGGCTTGAAGCTCTGTTTTGTTTTTGGGGGCTGGAGCTTCATGGATAGCTTTAACTTTTGACTTGGTGGGGTGTATGCCCGTGCTATCTATGAGATAGCCCAGGAACTCGACCTCCTGGACCCTGATGATACACTTATCTCTCCTTACTCTTAAACCCTTTTCCTTAAAGCGCTTCAAAACCTGTTTCAGACGCTCAAGCAATTGGGTTTTAGAGTGCCCAGAGATGAGGACATCATCGAAGTACGGCACCAGCCCCGGAATGCCTTGGAGAAGGCGTTCCATCATCGATTGAAATATTCCAGGGGCTGCGCTGACTCCAAATTGGAGCCGGTTGCATTTAAATGTGCCCCTATGGGTGACTATTGTTTGCGCCTCCGCTGTTTTTTCATCCACTGGCAGCTGCTGGTAAGCCTGGGCCAGGTCCAGTTTGGCGAATAGTGATCCGCTCCCAAGTGAATGCAACAGATGTTGTACCACAGGGACCAGATATGCGCTCTGCTGTAAAGCTTTGTTTATTGTAGTTTTGTAATCAGCGCAGATGCGCACAGATCCATCATGCTTCATGGGGGTCACAATGGGCGTCTCCCATGTCGCATGATCGATTGGCTCCAACACGCCTTGGGCAATCAGCTTATCTAGCTGAGCATCTACTTTGGGCCTCAAGGCAAACGGAACCCTGCGGGGCTTGTGCCTAATTAGTGTAATCCCCTTATCTAAATTAAAGGAAATTGGCTTCCCCACAAATTTCTCCAGCTTACCGTCGAAGACTTCCTGGAACTCTTCGAGGAGTGAGTCGAGTTCGTCCCTTCTAATTTGATTAACCCCTTGAATTTTCAATCCTAACGGCTGGAACCATTCCATGCCTAGCAGGGTTGGGCGGCTGTGGTCGACGACTGTGACGGGAAGTTCACCCTGGAATGCTCTGTAGGAGACTTGGATGGAGGTTCTTCCCAGTACCCCAATGGTGTTCCCCCCAAAGTCAATTAGCCTTGAGCGTAAGGGTTTTAGGTCCTTCCTCTGGATGCAGGGCTTCAGGCTCTTCAAACGTTTCCAGTCCATAATGGAGTAGATCGAGCCTGAATCTACCTCCATTTGGCAGGGAGTCCCCTCCACGTGCACGGTCACCAGACACTTGGAGGTGGACTCATCCTCATCTGAAAAATGTATTGTCGTCTGGTGCACTGCTCTTCTCCGGTTCCCCTCGTTTCCTCCGCGTCTAGGCTGGTAAGAGGACCGTCTAGATGACCTTGCGTTGTCTTCCCAATTTTTGCTATTTCGGTAGCTGTATGGTTCGGGGTCAGGATCTGTTGCTCTGCAGGCCTCTGTGATGTGCCCTCTCTTGTTGCAGCGTCTGCAGGTGGCATCTCTCCATCTGCATTTTGCTCTGGGATGGTCCCCTTTGCAGCTGCCGCAACGCTCCCTCCGGTCAGAATTTTTCACGGTCTCTCGCCCCGGGGGTCTGGAAACCTTATGCACTTTTGATTCCTCCTCTGACTCCGATCCAGCTGTGGAGTCTTCGGTGGAAGATGTCTGGGCTTTCTGAATCTTGTGAATGCCCTTGGCTCGGTGTAACACGGCTACGGCTTTCTCCGACGTTTCCGCGGCCGTGGCTTCCTCAATTACTTCCTTGAGCACGAGTTTCTTCTTGCCCAAGAATTTCTTTAGGAGAACCCTGTCCCTCATACCAAACACTATGCGGTCAGCAATAGCATTGTCCACGTTATCAAAGTCACAGCTGACCGCTAGCTGGCAGAGGGATGCTACAAATTCCTTAATCGTCTCACCTTCCTTCTGCATTTTCTGTTGGAAGTTGAAATGTTTGGCCACCGGTGTTTCCGTCGGCGCATAGTGATCTTGTAGGATGCGTTGGAAGTCGGCCCATGGTAGATCTTTGATGTCCCTGGGTGACACGAGGTTGATGGCCATCGCAAGGACCTCGGGGCCGCAGTGCGCCAGGAACATGCCCCTCTGCCGTTCGTCGTCGGCGTTCCTGATGTTGTTGCCTTTCAGGAATTGTTGGAAACGGACCATATAGTGTGGCCATATCTCCCTTCCCGGCTGGAAAGGAGTCAGCGTCAACAATGCGGACTCTGGGTTTGCCATTGCTGCGCTGTTTCGGTGAGTGACTTCAGCTCGGAAGTGCTTCGCTCAGTCGATTTTGCGTCGTGCCGCGAGGATCGGCTCTGGGTTCTTGAATCCTTCGTCGCCAGTGTTAGATCGGCGCAGGAGAAAGAAGACGCGACCAGCTCGGGTCCATTCAATGACTTTAATCAGCTCAAGAACAAGACGAACGGCTGTGCTGCCAGAGCCCTTCTTATAGCGCTCCGGCAGACCAGCCGTCCAATGACAGTTATTTAAACTTCCCGCCAGTGGATTAGCCAATCCCCGGGCGGATGTCCTTATTTGGACATAACACTCTTTATTGCCAGTCCAAGGAACAGGCCTGAGTAAGTAAAAAAACGGGTTATATATTCAAACGTGTAATTCAGGATAACACTGTTACCATCATGATAGGTAAGGAATTAATATATTTTCCAGGTTCTGTTCCAGGTTATAGCCACAGCAACAGTGTGTCAGCACTCTAAATCATTCTTGCTCCATCGCTGACATGAAAGGAAAAAAAAAATTAGAAGTAGCAGTTTGAATTTTAGCAGCTTGGCTTTTCACCCAGTTTCTTCTCCACCCGGCAGATAACGTCACCTAGGTGATGGAGGGAGGGGAAAAATTCCTGTGATTTGAAGCAGCCAGGATGAAAGACTGATTTGGAAGATGGCCAATGAGACATTGGGATTTGAGGAACAGAAAGGGAGGGGTTTGGGAGCAAAGAGTCAGTTTCGGCTGCAAATGAGTTCAGGACAGATCGTTATTTTTCAATAAATGAGAGATTTCATCAAAGACTTTGCGTGAGAATGAAATTTATTTGAGATAACATCGGAACCTGACACAGTGCCTCCTTAATAACAAACTTATCAACCAATGAAGAGTATGCAGAGGGGTGCTTAGGTAAATGAAACTAAATTGACTTTTTACTACAGCTATTGATGATAACTTTATATAATAAATTGAGAAAGTTGCTGTTAGATTTAGTAATGGTATATTGTTTATATTTAATCAGCAATGGTCCCTGGATATAAACATGACAAGAGTCTGGTTTTTTTAAGAAGCATCTCACACGAGGAAGAATCTACAGAGGACAGAGGTGATTGTCAGTGCCATACGAAGACCATTACCAACACGCCTACTGCTGATGTTAATGATGATATTAGTGAGGCAGTTCTGAAACTTACCAAATACCCCATTTGTCTACCGGGGGATGTAAAAAGAGACATTGCAAACGTAGTTAACGTTGCTGAAGGATGTGCATGTGGTCGTGTTGGTTGTATTTGTGTGATGACTACAGAAGTTGAAGATGATGATGATGATGATGATGAGTATTACTATAGCACTACTAATGATGAAGGTTATTCTGCTAGTGAAGTTTGGTAAACGATCTGTAAATTACAAATAAAAGGTTTGTGCTAAAGAGCAAAGTGTGTTTATTGTATGGTGCGAACGGTGGAGAATGAAGTATGAAAATATTCAAAAGGAATTGTATTATACACCCGAATGTATGGGTAGCTATGCAGGTGTAGAGCCCCTATTTAAGGTAGGGCAGAAGCGCATTAAAAACTTAACCTTGAAGCATGTCAAGACATGGCTTTCCGAACAAGATACATATACTCTTCATAAGCCTGCAAGAATAAATTTTCCTAGGAACGCAACAATAGTTTCTTGCATAGACTGTCAATGGCAAGCAGATCTCATGGATTTATCAGGATTTGACTCTGAAAACAGCGGTTTGAAATTTATTTTAACAGTGATCGACGTACTTTCCAAATATGCCTGGGCTGTCTGCATCTTCCAATCAGGAAAGGCCCCCAGAAAGTTACAGACAGATACTGGAAAAGAATTCCTAAATAAACCTCTGAAGACACTTTTGGAGCATCATGGCATACACCATTTTGTCACATATAGTGAAACTAAAGCTGCTGTTATAGAGAGGTTTAATCGAACTCTGAAAAATAAACTGTGGAGGTATTTTACAGCTAAAAACACTCATCGGTATGTAGATGTTTTACTGGCTCTCATGCAGGGGTACGATAGCTCTTACCATCGCAGTATCTGGACAGCCCCCAATATGGTGAAACAATCTAACGAAAAAGACGTGTGGCTACGACTATATGGAAAAAGTTTTAAAGCAGTCAGAAAGTTAAAAGCCTTTAAGGTGGGGGATCACATTAGACTATCCAGACTAAAGGGTAGGTTTGAAAAGGGTTATCATCAAACCTTTACAGATGAAATATTTATTGTCAAAGAACGAGTTTGGAGGGGAGAAAGGGGTGTATATAGATTAATGGATTATGCAGAGGATCCCGTACAGGGTACTTTTTACCCAGAAGAGCTGCAAAAGATTCCTAGTGATCAAGAATGTGTCTACAGAATCGAGAAAATAGGAAAAGGGGGGGGGGGGGGGGAAAAAAAAAAATCTAGTTAAATGGTCTGGGTGGCCGGAGAAGTTCAACAGTTGGGTTAAGGAGTCCGAAGTGTGTCACCTTTGACGTGACTGGTTTTTATATTACACTGTCCAGCAATGCATCGATGGCAGCGTTTCCCAACAAAAAAAGTTCCAACTTTACTATTCGACTAGCAAAAGTGTTGGAGCTTCCGGGATCATGGGAAGTAGGGCTGGTTGAGTTACAATATCCACACACTTGGAATACATTAAATGCAAAGGAATATTTTGAAATCACTAATGAGAGGGAAAAAATGGCATTTTTTAAAAAAAGCCGGTCACTATGCAACCATCCAGCAAGTAATAGAAAATATGAACAAGGTTATGGCAGAGGCCGAAGACCAGCCAGAAGTAATCGTGAAGTTTGATGCAATCGGATGGAAAATCAGACTTAAATGCGAGGGCCCCTACAGCATCCTAGTCACTGAAGGTCTTGGGAAGATATTAGGATTACAACCACATGTACGTACCAAAAAAAGTAACTTTGTCACGGACATTACAGGAGGATTCAACACGCTGCATATTTATACAGATATTGTAAATCCGCAGATAGTGGGTGACTTCTATGTGCTGTTACTACGTTGTTTACCTGTGCAGGGTAAGGACGAAATAATCACGACAACCTACGAGCAACCACATTTTGTACCCATCAACAAACATTATATTGATACGGTTACTGTAGAAATCAAAACAGATCAGAATGAAAACATAGCTTTTAACCACGCTAAGGTCGTTGTTAAGCTTCATTTCAGGCCTCAGAAAAGTGAAGAATGGTCGTGATAAAGAAGTGCGGGAGTCCTCAAGCATATGTAGGCTATTACAGGGCACAGGCTGGAAACGGTCTGCCAGGTTTCTGAGGATCACCTGTTATGTATGGTACAGGTATAGGGGGCCTGTTCCGCAGACTTTTTCGAAAAGCAATGCCATTACTGAGGAGAGGCCTAGAAATCATTAAACCTCACATAAAAGCGGCGGCTAATAACATTGCCAGAGACGTGTCAGGACGGCTTGTATCACGTGTTTTTTGGGGTGGGCAGGAGGGATCTGGCATGGCGGTGATCAGGAAGAAACTGTCTGTTGGTCCGCCCATGCCTCCTAAAAAGAGGCAGCTTGTTAAAAAAACACGCCATACAAAGAGGAAACGTACACAAGGAAGGAAGCGCTGTGACAAACAGAACATCTTCTAAGATAAAATGGCTGTTATCCACAAGGCTTCAGAGGAATGTGTCAAATCGGAGCTAGATCTTTTTCAATTGGCACCTACGCAAACTAGCATTGAAAACTGCACGTACATCGAGATCCCCCCTTTATCAGCACTGACCCCCAATGCCCCCTTGGAATTTTTTTATAACGGGTCATGGCGATCATTACACAGATTTAAACAATACTCTGCTGTATGTGAGCTGCAAGGTTGTGAAGGCTGACGGCACGGATATCGATGATGGTGCAAGAGTGAGTCTTGTGAACTACCCCATAGCGTCACTGCTCAACCAGGTGGATGTTACATTAGGCGACCGTGTGATTACACAGAGTCACCACTGCTACGCATACAGAGCCCTTATTGAACTTATTCTGAACTACGGTGGAGATGCTTTGGTACCCAGTTTTCAGCGGGTGGTTTTTACAAGGATGACGCAACGCTCATGGAGAACACCTTGCTGACTGCCACTGGTAACTCTGGTTTCAGAGCGAGAGCCAGGCATCCAGCTGGCAGTCGTAAATGGGATCTGCTAGGGCCCTTGCATAGCAATCTATTTTTTCAAGACAAACTATTGATTAACTGTGTGGATGTGAACATTAAACTCTCAAGAAGTAAAAATGAGTTCTGCCTGATGAGGGACGATAATGAGAATTACAAAGTACAGAACCTGGCAGCGTCTCTCTTTGTAAAATGTGTAAAAGTATCCCCTGGTGTGCGGCTAGGACATGCGGAGGCTCTGCTGAACTCCAACGCCAAATATCCCATTGATCGTGTTGGTATGAAGGTTTACAGCATTCCTGCAGGCAGTCTTGTGTGTAACCAGGAAAACCTATTTCTGGGGCAGTTACCTAAGCAATTAGTGATTGGTTTCGTGGACAGCGCAGCATTTAGCGGTAATTATGAAAGAAATCCTTTCAATTTTCAGCACTATAATGTTAACTTTTGCGCCCTGTATTGTGACGGTGAAGAAATTCCTGCTAAATCCCTTCAGCCTGATTATGAATATAACCTTTTTGTGAGAGAATATATGCAATTGTTACAGACGTCTGGCAAAGCAATGAAAGATTTGTCTGTGCTAATCAACCATGTGGAATTTAACAATGGCTATACTTTATATTGTTTTGATTTGAGTCCCGATCAAGGATGCTCAGAGCACTATTCCCTGATCAAGAACAGAAACCTCAGAGCAGAAATTAGATTTGCTGTACCCCTCCCCAATACCGTCAACATGATACTCTATGCAATCTTTGAAAATCTTACTGAAATAAGCCACACAAGGAATGTATTGTTTGATTATATGTGAGAATGGATACCATGCAGATACTATGTGTGTTGTTTGGAAATGCGCTCTTTCTAGGTGTATACCCCAGTGATTTGTTACCCAAGAGAAAAATCTCCAAGAGACCTTTTGGTTTAATTGTAAATACCCACCCCCATACTCTACCTGGTGAACACTTGTTGGCGCTCTACTTTCCAATGCACAGCAATGGTGAATTTTTTGACTCCTACGGAAGAGCTCCAGATGACTCTGACTTCCCTGTTGGCATCGTGAGGTTTTTAGAACTGCAAGCTAAGAAGTACACGTATCAACTGCTTCAACTGCAGCATCCCCTAGCAATAACCTGTGGACAGCATTGCTTATTTTATCTAGTTAAACACTTTAAAGGGTTACCTTACGAAGATATTTTAAAGCTATACTCTGACAAAGATGTCAGAAATGATCAAATGGTGAAGCATTTTGTAGTAAATATGAAGCCTGGAAGGGTTTCCGGAACGTGCTACAGTTACCAATGTATGCAAACATGTATGGTACATTATAAAATAAACACAAAACGTTAAAAATATTGCATGTTTTACAGTGTTTTATTCGTTCACAATTGGAGCCAGTCGCCAAAATTTAGAACACTTTTAGGATCTGACATAGAACTTGCAGCAGGTGCAGACATAGAACTTGCAGCAGGTGCAGACATAGCAGAGGATGATTTTGTAGAACTTACAGCCTTAAGACTCCTGGCCTCTTTCAACTTTTCCAGTTGCTCTTTAACAGAGTTAGAACTTAGCAATACCGCTGGTACGTTCATCTCAGCCATCGCTGACATAAACTCGTTCCATCCCTTAGGATAATATTTCACAGTACGTGTCCGGTGTTGAGAAACCCCTTTGACCAGATCTGCAATGTTAGTCCCGAGCACCTTTGTACCCTTGTAGGAAATGGCTCCGTAATCATCCCAACCCAAAATGTCTTGATGTTGTTTCATTTTGTTCAACAAAAGAGAAGCATTTTTCTTGTACCGCGTGCTCACCCCCTCTAATATCTCCTGCGTTGTTGGATCAGGCGATGAGAGCGGTGGTGCAGGTTCTGGTACAACAGGTGTTTGTTTAAATGCTTCTGGAGGTTGAATAAGATTCAGAATACCTTTCTCAGAGTCATTTTGTCTGGTCAACCTTAGAAATCTCTGCAGCAATAAGTTGTATAGTTTTATCATGTCATCTTCATTTAGATCCACTCTCTGAAGTATGGCCCACATGTCATCATCCAATTGGTTAACAGTAATGGTTCCTATTGTAGGTGTCCGACCGTGTAGCTGCTCCATCTGATGCCTCGACACCAAATACATTTTCTCTGCGTGCTCCATGTTTACCGCACTAATAGATTAGTCAGCAATGGTATAGCGGCCCCTAGTAATGGTGCTATAAAACCACCTGACTGAAGAATAACCCGTTTCTTCTTTTTCAGAGAGAGCTTACTATTGCTCAGTTTTTTAATACAGTCTTTCTTTCTCTTTAAATTTCGATATTGTGAAGGCTTCAGAGGCAGGTTACCTTTTAAAGTGTTCAGAGCTATTTCAGCTATGGCCCCCACCAGATCATTATTAGCATTGCATAAGATGGCCTTTCTCTGATTTGGCCCTGCCTTTACTAAGATTTTTAATAACCCCCAATTTCTGCGCACCCTTTCAGACATCCTGTATGAACTGTGTGCCCTCCAGATACAGCTGTTACTTTTTACTTTTCTTTTTTACAGTGTAAACTACCGGCCATTCAGGGGGGTAGATGCCGGTTCTCAGCCTAAAGTTTTCTGGAGTAGCGGCAGCCAGATCAACTAAAAGATAACCGTGAGGTTTGCTAGTGGCATCTTGGAATACTTCTAAAAAGTATCGCGTATTAGATGGATACATCTATTATTATTATTATTATTTATTAAATTTATATACCGCCCTACTCCCGAAGGACTCAGGGCGGTGTACAGCCAAGATAAAAAAAACATATAGTACAAACATTAAAAACATTTAAAATATATTAAATACCATGGCCCAAAAACAATTTAAAACACCGCAATTTATAAAACCCAATTTAAAATTTAAAACAATTTAAAAAGAGGTTAGGCCAGGCCCGTTTGCTGGAAAAGGAATGTTTTAAGGGCACGGCGGAAAGCGCGCAGATCCGGGATCCTCCGTATCTCCGGGGGGAGTTCGTTCCAGATGGTAGGTGCTCCCACAGAGAAGGCCCTTCCCCTGGGGGCCGCCAGTTGACACTGTTTGGCCGACGGCACCCTGAGAAGCCCCTCTCTATGGGAGCGTACTGGTCTGTGAGAGGCTACTTGTGGCAGAAGGCGGTCTCGTAAATACCCTGGTCCTAAGCCATGGAGCGCTCTAAAGGTGGTAACCAAAACCTTGAAGTGCACCAGGAAGACCACCGGGAGCCAGTGCAGCTCTCACAGGAGGGGCATCACATGGGAGCGCCACGTCGTTCCCATAACCACCCACGCGGCCACATTCTGGACCAGCTGGAGCCTCCGGGTGCTTCTCAAGGGGAGCCCCATGTAGAGGGAGCCCCATGTAGAGAGCATTGCAGTAGTCCAGGCGGGAAGTGACGAGAGCATGAGTGACCGTACTTAATGAGTCCCAATCCCGAAAGGGCCGCAACTGGCGGATCAGGCAAACCTGATAAAAAGCCATCCCGGCCACAGCTGTCAAATGCTCTTCTAAATACAGCTGTGAATCCAGGAGGACACCCAAGTTGTGAGCCGTCTCCGTGGGGGCCAACGACTCGCCCCCAATAGTCAGTGATGGCACCAACTGACTATACCGGGACGTCGGAAACCACAGCCACTTGGTCTTGGATGGGTTGAGCCTGAGTCTGTTCCTCCCCATCCAGATCCGCACAGCCTCCAGACACTGGGACATCACTTCAAGGGCATCATTGGGGTGGTCCGGGGTGGAGATGTACAGCTTGCTATCATCAGCGTACTGATGATACTTCACCCCGAAACCACGGATGATCTCACCCAACGGCTTTACATAAATGTTGAACAGAAGGGGCAAGAGGACTGACCCTTGTACATGGGGCCTCGGGGTCGACCTCTGCCCCCCTGTCAACACGGACTGCGACCGGTCGGAGAGAAAGGAGGAGAACCACTGCAATATGGTGCCCCCCACCCCTAACTCTTCCAGCCAGTGCAGCATGATACCATGGTCGATGGTATCAAAAGCCGCTGAGAGGTCTAATAGGACCAGGACAGAGGAGCAACCCCTGTCCCGAGCCCTCCAGAGATTATCAACCAATGCGACCAATGCTGTTTCCGTGCTGTACGCAGGCCTGAAGCCCGACTGGAACGGATCCAGATAAGCCGATTCATCCAGGTACTGAGGAAGCTGTCGTGCTACCACACTCTCAACAACCTTCGCAACAAAGCAAAGGTTGGAGACTGGACGATAATTAGCCAACACTGCTGGGTCCAGGGACGGCTTCTTGAGGAGAGGTCTCACCACCACCTCTTTCAAGGCAGCGGGGAAGACACCCTCACTCAAGGAAGCATTTATAATCCCCTGGAGCCAGCCTCGTGTAACCTCCCGAGACGCCAGCACCAACCAAGAGGGACACGGGTCCAATAAACATGTGGCAGCGCCCAGTCTACCCAGTATCCTGTCCACGTCTTCGGGAGTCACTGAATCAAACTCTTCCCAGATAACATTCTCAAGACCTGCCTCCATCCTCCCCCCTGACTCTACCCAGTCAGAGTCCAGATGTTCCCGAATCTGAGCGATTTTGTCATACAGATACTGTACAAAGTCCTCGGCTCTACCCTCCAAGGGGTCCTCCCGCGCTTCCTGTTGGAGCAGGGAGCGGGTCACCCTAAACAGGGTGGCCGGGCAGTTATCTGATGATGCAATGAGAGTGGAAAAATAGTTACATTTTGCCGCTTTTATCGCCACCAGGTAGGTCTTAATATGAGACCTTACCAGTGTTCAGTCGGATTCAGAACGGCTGGCCCTCCAACCGCTCTCCAGGCGTCTTTTTCGGCGCTTCATCTTCCTCAACTCCTCGGTGAACCAAGGAGCCAAGCGAGATCGGTGCCGAGTCAGAGGCCACAAAGGCACGACCCGATCCAAAGCTCCAGCGGCCGCCCTATCCCAGGCGGCCACCAGGTCTTCGGTCGAGCAGTGAGCCAGAGCCTCAGGAAATGGCCCAAGCTCCGTCTGGAACCGATCCGGGTCCATCAGGTGCCTGGGGCGGAACCACCTCATCGGTTCCGCCTCCCTGCAGCGTGGTGTAGCGGTTCGAAGGTCAAAGCGAAGGAGAGAATGATCCGACCATGACAAGGGTTCAATTTCTTTTTTTTATAACAAAAGTTTTTTTATTTTTTTATATTCAAACAACCAAACATTACACAATGAATTGTCGTACATCAATTTTATCCCCACCCAAAGCCCCCCTCCCCAATTCCCCCCACTTCCCAGAGCAAAAACAGGATATGACATTTAACAAACATAAGCTAAAATATGCTAACTATTACAAAGTTCAAAACTCTCACACTTGTTAACTTTTTTAAAAAAATTATACTTCAACCTTCCTTTTATAAATTCTCTTATCACATTTCACATTTATAAAAAATTATTTTAAACATTTTAATTCATTAGCAAGATATTCTCCAAAATATAAGTTTCAAAGCTTTCAAAAAGCTATCCATTAAACTTTAAGTTATCCACCTTTAAACTACAATACTTTAAAATTATCATAAGCTTCAAAAACTATCCAACTTTAATTAAATCTTTTAATATCATGAAACAATCCCAAAATATAACCAGTCTTTCTTTCTTTCTATATTCTTTACCTTTAAAGTTCAATACTTTAAAACTACCATAAAATTCAAAAGTTATCCAACTTTAGTTAAATCTTTTAAAATCATAAAACAATCTCCAAAATATAATCAGTCTTTATTTCTTTGTGCATTTTCCCCAGTCCTTCTTCAATAACACATTCTTCAGCATTACTCCTCCCCCTACTCCAAATTTAATTAAATCCTTTAACATCATGAAACAATCTCCAAAATATGACCAGAGTTTCTTTCTTTCTGTATTTTTTCCAGTCCTTCTTCAATGAAACTTTCTCCTTCAGCATTGCTCCTCCCCCTGCTCTTATTTTTGAAATTTTTTTGGTTTGAGATTGTAATTGATATATCTTAGGAATTTGTTCTCTTCTTGGGGTTGTTTTTATTTTGAAGCCCCCATTTCGACTCTTCCTGCATTTGTAATCTATCAGTTCATTCCTTATATATTGATTCTGTCTGTAAAACCAAAACTTGTCAAAATTTATTTATTTATTTATTTATTTTTATTTATCTTAGATTTCTATACCGCCCTTCTCCCTGGGGACTCAGGGCGGTGTACAGCCAAGTAAAAACACATAATATAAACGTTAAGAACAAATTAAAAAGAATATCTAAATTTGGCTCCAAAATTTAAAAACACCCCGATTTAAAATTATTTAAAAGGCTTCGCTTAGGCCAGCCTGGCTTGTTGGAAGAAAAATGTTTTAAGGGCCCGGCGGAAGGCACGGAGGTCATGGATTCTTCTTATCTCAGGGGGCAGCTGATTCCAGAGGGTAGGAGCCCCCACAGAGAAGGCCCTCCCCCTGGGGGTCACCAGCCTACATTGCTTGGCTGATGGCACCCCGAGGAGACCCTCTCTGTGGGAACGCACGGGTCGATGGGAGGTTGTCGGTGGCAGAAGGCGGTCTCATAGATAACTGGGCCCTATGCCATGGAGCGCTTTAAAGGTGGTAACCAACACCTTGAAGCGCACCCGGAAGACCACTGGGAGCCAGTGCAGCTCGCGCAGGAGCGGTGTTATGCGGGAGCGCCATGTAGCCCCCGTAATTACCCGCGCGGCCGCATTCTGGACCAGTTGGAGCCTCCGGGTGCTCCTCAAGGGGAGCCCCATGTAGAGAGCATTACAGTAGTCCAGGCGAGAGGTGACGAGGGCGTGAGTGACCGTGCACACGGAATCCCGATCAAGAAAGGGGTGCAACTGGCGAATCAGGCGTACCTGATAAAAGGTCCCCCTGGCCACAGCTGTCAGATGTTCCTCTAAGGACAGCTGCGTATCCAGGAGGACTCCCAGATTGTGCGCCCTCTCCACAGGGGCCAAAGACTCGCCCCCGATAGTCAGCGATGGCATCAGCTGGCTATATCGGGAAACCGGGAACCACAGCCACTCAGTCTTGGAGGGGTTGAACTTGAGCTTGTTCTTCCCCATCCAGATCCGTACAGCTTCCAGGCACTGGGACATCACTTCAAGGGCATCGTTGGGGTGGTCTGGGGTGGAGATGTACAGCTGGGTGTCGTCAGCGTACTGATGGTATCTCACCCCAAAACCACGGATGATCTCACCCAGCGGCTTCACATAAATGTTGAACAGAAGGGGCGAGAGGACCGACCCTTGTGGCACTCCACAAATGAGAGGCCTCGAGGTCAACCTCTGCCCCCCTGTCAACACAAACTGCGACCGGTCGGAGAGAAAGGAGGAGAACCATCGTAAAACGGTGCCCCCCATCCCCAGCTCTTCCAACCGGTGCAGCATGATACCATGGTCGATGGTATCAAAAGCCGCTGAGAGATCTAATAGGATCAGAACAGAGGAACAACCTCTGTCCCGGGCCCTCCAGAGATCATCAACCAACGCGACCAATGCCGTTTCCGTGCTGTGACCAGGCCTGAAACCCGACTGGAACGGATCCAGATAGGACGTTTCCTCCAGGAATTGTGGGAACTGTCGTGCAACCACACTCTCAACAACCTTCGCCACAAAACGAAGGTTGGAGACAGGACGATAGTTAGCCAATATTGCCGGGTCCAGGGAGGGCTTCTTGAGGAGAGGCCTCACCACCGCCTCCTTCAAGGCGGCGGGGAAGTAACTCTCACTCAACAAAGCGTTAATAATTCCCTGGAGCCAGCCTCGTGTAACCTCCCGGGAAGCCAGTACTAACCAGGAGGGACACGGGTCCAATAAACATGTGGTCGCATTAAGTCTCCCCAAAATCCTGTCCACGTCATCCAGAGTCACAAGGTCAAACTCCTCCCAGATAACGCTCTCAAGACTATTCCTCATCATCCTGCCCGGATCTACCCAGTCAGAGTCCAAATCCCGTCGGATCTGAGCGATTTTGTCATACAGATATCGTCCGAAATCCTCAGCCCTGCCCTCCAGGGGGTTCTCCCGCACTCCCGATTGAAGCAGGGAGTGGGTCACCCTGAACAGGGCCGCCGGACGATTCTCTGATGACGCAATAAGAGCAGAAAAGTAATTAGACTTTGCCGCTTTTATCGCCACTAGGTAGGTTTTAATATGTAGCCTTACCAGTGTTCGATCAGATTCGGCGAGACTGGCCCTCCAACCGATAAAAAAATATTTATCAGCCTGCAGTAAAGAGTCCTCTTGCTGTTTCTCAGTTGATTGAATGGAAGCCTCTTCCAAAACCTGTGTTTTTGATGTAATAACCTCCATTTTAGCCCCAACAATGTCTCTTTTATCCTCCAAAAACACATTGTCCTGATTAATTTCTTCCTCTTTTTCAGCCAGCAAAACATTCCCCAATTTAAAATCTTGGATAGTTCTTTTAATTATCTGTCTTATCTCAGCAGTAAAAGATTTTTAAAAATCTTTTAAGTCCTTTGCAGTCACTACTTGTAAATTTGCTGGCTCCTGTAATCCTTCTTTAGTTTCAGCCATTTTTCAATTGTCTCTTTGTGTTAACTAGGACTTAAAAGTTTCAGTTTTCATGCCCTAAGGCGCCGTCTTTTTTTTTTATTTCTTAAAACGGAGTTAGCATACAATACTTGCATTTTTAGTCTCCTGGATTAACTCTGCCAGCATCCAAAATCCAAAATCCAAATTCTTTTTATTTCTTCTAATTGCTTTGCTGGAGTGGACGCGACGCTTCGGTCTGCTATGTAGCAGACTCGTCCCGGCTCCGGAGCTTTGAAGGGCTTTCAGGGAGCTCTCACCCTGCAAGCCCCAGGCTTAAAAAAAAAAGCCTGGGGGTCTAGGGGAGCTCTACCCAGACCCTTCTGCTCTTCTCTCCCCCTTTTCCCTGGGGGAGAGTTTTAAAGCCGCTAGACAGCCGATTTTTGCTGTTCTAGCGGCTAAACAGAGACATGGGGCTGGAGCTCCTAAGAAGAGCTCCGTCGGCGTTTCGCGGAGCCACCGGAGGTTCCGACAAGGGTTCAATTTCTATATCCCCTATATCAAGATCACTCAACCACTGACCAGAGACAAAAACCAAGTCCAGAGTGTTTCCCCCCGTGTGAGTAGGGCCATGCCCTAACTGGGTCAGGCCAATAGCCGTCATGGAAGCCATGAACTCCCGCGCTGCCTCAGACATTTCACCGATGGATGGCAGGTTAAAATCCCCCATGACCATAAGCCTGGGGGTATCAACCGCCACTCCGGCTATAACGTTGAGCAGTTCGGGCAGGGCCGCTGCCACGTGGCAGGGAGCCAGGTACGTGATCAGCAAGCCCATCTGCACCCCATGGCCCCACTTCACCAGGAGGGACTCGCATCCGGCAATCTGAGGAACAGTGGTCTCCCTCAGACCAAGACCTTCTTTTATAACAACCGCCACCCCCCCCCCGCCCCTACCCTGTGCCCTCAGCTGATGGAATGCACGGAAACCAGGTGGGCACATTTCAATGAGGGGGACTCCCCCCTCTTGGCCCAACCAGGTCTCCGTGATACCTGCCAGATCTGCTTCCCCCTCCTGAACAAGATCACAAATGAGGAGGGCTTTATTTACTACGGACCTGGCATTGCATAACTTCAGCCTAAGGTCCGGGCCCTGAGAGTCTGAACTACCTGGGGGATGAGCCTTGGGGGCCGGAGCGTGCCACTGCTCGGAGACAGTGGGCGCGCACTCCCATAACCAGGTTTGGCCCCCTGCTCCCGCCATATCTGCCCCTCCCAGTCACAGTATTGATGTAATGACTCTCATCATTACAAGTTCTAACCCCCTCCTTAACCTGGAGCCCCACGCCTCCCGTACCGTAACCCTTAGCCAGGCCAGGTCCCACCCTCAGTGGGTTATCCCCCAAACCAACAACCCTAGTTCCAATCCAACCCTCCCCCCCAGGACCCCTTAAAAATTGAGTTAAAAATTTGTGTAAAAAACTCCTCAATCTCCCTTTCGCAAAACCCGTCATTGAGGTAGGTCCTCAATAGAGTGGAGGGCCAAACCCACGAGAGGGGGGAATCTCGCAGTGCATGGAGCTCAGTCGCCGAATACATCTGTTCATTGGGGATGGATATAGGGCATCTGTGAAAAAAACAGCCATAAAATTCAAAAGTGGTGGGGACACCGTTTATGACAGCAAATCCATCCAAAAAGTAAATACCTACTTGCTTTTCTCCGCCTTGCAGAGCATGTTGGATGGTTATACCCTCGGTATGCTCTATATACATCAGCCATTGTATAGAGCATGCAGAATAGCTTTTCTTGCTCTTCTGGTAATTGTCCAGAGGAGCTAATGCAATGGTATCCTTCTTCAAAAACATGAAACAGTACTGTGCCATACAAATAGATGCTAATGTTATATATTGGAAAGGATCAATGCAACGAATTTCAATCTCTTCAAGAATCTCTCCACCCCTCCCTGTGAAAAAATCCCTCATTTCCATCACTTGTTCCCTAAACCTATTACAAGCATCTCTCAGTATCTTAACGTCTTGTTTACAGTAGTAAGCAAGATCTTTTTTGAGGTTAAATGTTGTACCTTTATTAACAGCATGCCATTTCTCAAATTCCTCTCTCTCACCAGGCATCATGGTTTCAGGACTATAATACTTTGCATCCAGCAATGAGCCCACATAATCTTGATTCTCTGCAGTATTGAACAAATGAGGAAAATAACCCTTGGAGCCTTGAAAGCCCATAGCTTTGGGTAATTTACTCAGTTTCATGGGTAAAAAAGAAAGGCTATCGATAAAACGTATATGAAAGAGCGGTAGGGTTATGCATAGCAGCTTACCCCCATAAGAGTTGTACCTTCACCTTTTCACAAATGAGTTGTCTAAGAATTAGGTATCTGTCATAACTCTTGGAGTTGTGAGCTATGAATATGGTGCCTTTAAACTTAGGGTGTACAAAAGTTTTCACAAATTCCTCCAGACTAGGGGTGGGTTCTAAAAATTTTTTACTACCGGTTCTGTGGGCGTGACTTATTTTGTGGATGTGGCTTGATGGTCATGTGACTGGGTGGGCGTGGCCAACTCAATGTCACTCACGTCAAGGGGTACCTCACCTGGCCCCTCCCTTCCCAGCCATTCCTTGTCACACCCAGCCTCAACGTATCTATAGTTCTGTAAAAATGTTGTTCACCTTTTTTCAACTTTATTATCTACATACTATAGCTGTACTTTCATGGACCACTGAAAGGAGGAAATGGCTCACATGCTTTGCCCAAGAGTGTGATAGGCAACAGGCTTTTAAGGGGCTGCCAGAAAGAAGGGGGGGCAATGTATTTTCCAAAGTACCAGAAGGCAAGACAAGAACCAATGGATGGAAACTGAACAAAGAGAGAAGCAACCTAAAACTAAGGAGAAACTTCCTGAGAGGGAGAACCAATATAGGTGCAGAAATATTTCAGTCATCATTTCACATATAAAATAGCCATTCCTGTAATACAACCTGCATATTGTTCAAAACAGTCATTAGTATTATGGCTGATGTTTGACAGCAAGCCAAAAAGTCAAAGATCACAAAAGTGCTTCTTTCTCTGTATGTATACAAAACATCACATACCAGGAATAGCATATTAAGATGGACTTATGCAACCTGATGTACAAAATAAACACACACATATTTATGCTCTGGACTATAGACATTGAATGCATGTAAATCCCTGAAAAATATGTGGTAGCCCTGGGCAAAAGAAAGGTAGTAAAATCACTCTAGGTGTAGGGACAGTGTAAAATATTAACACATGATAAATAATGGAACAATTAAAAATAATAGCACGGGGGGTTCTCTCTCTCTCCCTTCCTTCCTCTTTCTTTCTTTCTTTCTTTCTTTCTTTCTTTCTTTCTTTCTTTCTTTCTTTCTTTCTTTCTTTCTTTCCTTTTCTGTCTGTCTGTCTGTCTCTCTCTCTCTCTCTCTCACTCACACACACACACCTGGTCTGGGCACAAAGTATCTGTTGTTACAGAAGTTCTCATTTCTCTCTATAATACACCTGATACTAATCGATACCCTATCTCTCAACTACGTAAAGCCTATGCATGTTTACTTGGCAGTAAGGCTACTCTCTTTCAGTGGGATTTACTCCTAATAGATACACATGATTGCAGGCAGACAGCTAGCTCTGTTGTTTAATAGGCTGTAAGTAAAATTTCTACATTAACACAATTTATACCTAAACAACAGAACATAGGAGCAAAAAATCATAGCAATAGTCTGAGCTATGCTTTTCTTCTTTAAATGGAAGTACTACCCATTTTAACCAGACATTAAGACTCATTAGTTTGGAATACTAGTATGGCTTGCACTGAACCTCGCCCCACTGCGAGACGTGCATTTTACCGGAGAGTGGCAGCTCTGGGTTGTCTCTCAGTCGTTGTGTGCAGGGAGTGCGAGGCAACGAACTTCTTACACTCAGAAGTTTTTCTTTACTTTGCAAGGTTTTTCCCTGCACAAAACGGGTGAGAGATGACCTGGAGCTGCCAGTCTGCGCTCTGCCAGGCGAGTAAGCCTGTTGTGGCTCCGACCCCCGAGCCCATCGTATTGGAGGAAGAAGGCTCCGAACATGAAGGAGAGGAGCCGGCCAGGCCTCCCTCCCCCGGCCCCTCCTCTCTGACAATTCCTCAGGTGTCGGCCGAAGGAGAGGAGATTGGCCAGGAGCCAGGTGTCTCTGATCGGTCGGAGAGTGATGAGGGAGACAAGTTGTGGCTGGACCCACGTCAGCGTCGGCGTGCTAAACGATCACAGCAGATGAGGAGGTGTGCCAGGGATTAAGCTGAGTCACTGGACCACACCCCACAGGCTATATAAAGGAGTGGGGTGGCCGTTTAGATTCTGTGACGGACAAAGTTAATTCTTGCAAGTTCCTTTGGTGCAAAGCCTCCATCTGCTGAAGGATTGTGAATTGGACTGTTTTTTCCCAGCCGGTGTGTATTGTATTTGTTATCTGGTGGAGGAACACCCCCCTTCTTGTTATAGTAAAGAACTTGGCAGCCGGTTCCCGTAGTGCTGCCAAGCCTCTGATAATGGAACGTTTGTGTGTGCCAATTATTTAACCCTCGACTGTCTGTGTGGGTTTGTGCGTGTGGAGGACGGGGACAGAACAAAGCCAACGATCTGCCGGCTTCCTGTAATCTGCAGTTTACTCGTGAGCACCATGCTCATGAGTAAATTGCAGATTAGAGGCAGGCAGCAGATCGCAGGCAGCAAAAGAAACCACCGCCTCCTGCCTCCGTGCATCGAGGAGGCCGAGCAGCAGCGGGAAGAGCACGGGATGGGAGGTGCAGGAAGTGGCTGCCAGCAATGCCCTCAGGTGAAGATGTTGTGGGCGGGGAGGCTCGACCCCCCCCTTAGGAGCCTCAGTTTACTCGTGAGCACCATTGGCCTTTCTCCCTGCCTCTCCCGGCCAATGGTGCTCACGAGTAAACTGCAGCTAGGATCTCCCGTGTGCTTCCCTCACAGGCCAGGACAGCTGGGGGAAATGCACAGGAAGAGCTCCGGTGCCGCGATCTCCTGAGCGCTCCCCTCCCTCCCTGCGCGCATCGGTCCACCACCCGCTGCTGGTATCACCCCTCCACCAGCTCTCCCTCCCCCGCCCACCCGGGCCCTTCGGCCTTACCTTTGCCAGCAGCGGTGAGCAGAAATACGGGGCTAGATTCTGCAAGTAGTGGCTGGATGGGGTGGGTGAGCATCAGGCGAGCGGGGTGAGTGAGCGGGGACCAGTTCGGGGGCGTGGCCAGCCAAAGGTCACTAACGGTTCAGGGAACCACGTCAATTTTCCACTAATGGTTCTCCCGAATCAGTCGGAATGGGTAGCAACCCACCTCTGCACTAGATGAGATCGCTAGGGCTCATTGTCTTAGAAGAGTGAGGAAAATTCTCAGGGACGATTCTCACCCTGGTCACCACTTCTTTACTCTCCTACCATCGGGAAGGAGATATAGCCAGCTGCACAAACAGGCTGAAGAACAGTTTTTATCTGTGGGCTGTCAGACTCCTGAATGAGAAATAACATCATAACTTTGTAGTATGATGGACTGCAGGGCCGGCGCAATGTGTAACATGTTCACACTGGTGCAATAGGACTGGGTGTTTTATTAATATGATTTATTGGGTTAGGGTTTTTCTGTCTTCACTGTGAGTTGTATTGTGTTGAGGGGGGATGCACTGAGGGAGCTTAACCAATCTCATTGTACATATGTTGTGCACTGACAATAAAGATTTGAATTGAACACTTCGTCTATCTCCACCTTCATCTCATGTGTTGTTATCTTTAATATTTGAGCCAATAGATCTACCATCAACTCAGCTTTGTTTTCTTCTTTCCCTTCCTCGATATTTTGAAACCTCAAGAAGTGTTCAGCCTTTTCCATTTTCAACTGAATTACAGTTCCTTCAAGTTCTTTATTGGCCTGTGTTAGTCTCTGATTCATTTCCTCCATTTTCCCCCCTACTTGTTCTGACTTTTCTTCAATTATTTTAATCTTTTCTTCATTTTTGGTTAGCATTTGCTGAAAAGTCCCCAGTTTTTCATCCATACTTTGCATTTTTCCCTTAATCTCTCCCATCTCAGTTCTCATCTCACCTATTTCCATCTTTATTTCATTATGGTTCTTGGTTATGGCCTCTTGTAGCTATTGGAACAATGTTTGCATATCTTTTTGAATTGTATTCATTTTTTCCTATTGAATTAAGCTTTCTATTGACCTTTGAGTTGAAGGTCTTGATGTTGCTGATGATGGGGCGGATGATGGGGCAGATGATGGTGCTGATCCAGTTTCCCCCCCTAATTTAGATAGGTTTGAATTTGACATTTTGAACTTTATCAATATAGCAGCAACTTTAGATAAGGTGCCCCACCACCCTTCAAGTTTCTCCCAGATTCTCCACTCCCTCTTCGTGCCCTTTGTAACCTTTGTAACCAATAATGCTCTTTCCCCCACAATGTTTCCCCCTCCCTTTCTTTTTTTGTGTTATAAAAGTTTTTATTGGTTAAAAATAAACAATATTATCGCTTACAATATGTAGAATTTTCATTATCCTTTTACAAAGATAATATATAATTACTTTTTTTCACATACAGCAGATCTTCCCTTATTAAAATTACAAATTTAGCAACCGGATTTATATAAAAATATCAATTCAATATCCAGAGTAATATTAAAGTTTACAAAAATAAGAGATATCATAAAAGGCACAAAATAATATATTCCTCTCACTTCATCATTTCTTGGTTCTAGATCTCAAGGTTCTGGCCTTAGCACCCCCTTCCTCCTGGACCACCACGGCCTTGCCCGCCCCTGCTCCTTGATCATCTAGTACCTCCCCTTCCTCGGTTCCTGTATCTTCACCCTCTAGGCGGGTCTTATGTTGCTCCAGATAGGCCTGAGCCTCCATCACACTATTAATTTTCTTCCTACTGCCCTCCCAGAAAATCATCAAACCTTCCGGCATCAACCACCTGAAGCCTATTCCCTTAAGGTACAATTTACTTGATAAAAAATAATAATTTCTTCTTGATTCTCGTACCTGTCTAGGGATCTGCTTCAAAATGGTGACCTCCTTGCCCCTGTATATCAGCGCCCCCGATCTTTGAGTTCTCAGTATTTCATCTCTCGTTTCCCTTCTCACAAATTTAATGTGGACCTCTCTTGGGACACTATGTAAAATTGCATATTGTGAATTTACTCTATAAACTAGATCCATGTCCCATCTCATAAAATCCAAACCTCTTTCAATAAATTCGCCCAACAATTTAACCATCACTTCTCGCAGATCTTCCTGGTCCACTTCTTCCACATTTTGAAACCTGAGAAAATAAGACATTCTATCGAGCTGCGAAGTTAAAATTACATTTCCTCTCATTTCTTCCCTCTTCTGGATTGCCCGCACCTCCCCCTCCAAACCTCCCACCTTTTTCTTGTTGTCCTCAACCACCTGTTGAACAGCACTTAAATCTTTTTTCATAACTACCATTTCAGATTTTATTTCCAATTGCCCTTTTTGCAAGATATCAAGTTTATCAAGTTTCTCATCCAATTTTGCCAATTTCTGCAAAATGTTTTCAATGTCAGCTGCGGCTGGTCTTTGTCCTTTAGCCATCTTACAGTAATAAAGAATGAGAGGTCCTCAGGTAGGCACAAGCATCCAGAAGGAGAAGGTTCTCTTAAAAATCAGCTCTATTTCCTCACGATCCACCAGAGGGCGCTCACAGGAGCAACGAGTCCGGCTTGTAGAGTAGGTCAAACAGGAAACCAGCGGTGGGTGATGTCATCAATTATATACAAAGAAGCAGGAAATCAAGCTCCAGCCATGTTTCTCCAGAAGGACAGAGGGCTCCAGCCTCCCTTCCCAAATTCTGCCTCCACCATTCTCCACAAAAAATCAGTAAAGTAAGAGGTCTCCTTATTTTTTCTCGCTCTTTCTTCTCAACTACGGCGCCCTTCCCAGCTGCAAGGGGGGGGAGAAACTTCAGCCCCCCCCTCTCACCCACAGGACGCCTCGTTGCTTCGCCAGTCAAAGTCTCTCCTTTTCTAATTATTCTCCGGCCTGCATCTCTTCCTCTTCCGATCGCCTCTTTACCTGCTGCCTTAATTTCGATATACACCGGGTCCTACAGGCACATAGGCACGTAACGGCCTTGGAATGGCCGCTGCGTGCTGCCCACACTCGCTGGAGCCTCGGGCGCGCCAGCATTGGCCGCCCAGCCCCTGGAATTGAGGCAGGGGACCCCTGGCGAGCCGCCCTTAACGGCAGGTACCCCCAAACCAGGGCACCCGGCCCCGAGGGGCCTCCAAGCGGGGGGGGGGGATTCAGACGCTGGGGCAAAGAACCCAAACAACGTCTGCTGCCATCTGGAGCCGGAAGTCGTCTCCTCCCCCTCCCTTTCAATCCTCAACTAATTTCACTATCTTTTAATTTTAATTTTAACTCTAAATTCCACACAAATTGTATCTAGAATGTCCAGGTAGTCTCTTTAATCCACAAAGAGTCAAATGGTCTCAAGGACAAATTTCTATGTCTTCCCCATCTGTTTCTAAGTATCCAGTGTAAGCAGTTTGCAGATTCCACAGGACAGCACCCAATTAATTTTATCAGCTCAGTTCAGTTCCAAGGAACCCAAGCCTTTTGTATTGCATCAGACTATTCAGGGTCTTCTCCCTTTGCTTGACCGGTTCCATCAGCAGGTGGCGCCCTTACTCTATTTCTCCACTTTCACCCAAATCCACATCCAACTTTCACTTCTGCAAAGTTCATTGTTCAGGATTACAATATGTACTATATATCCAATAGTATCTTAAATATCCATAAAGCTGGCAAAATAACCACAATCAGACCACCTGGAACTCCAACCCGTTAAAGGTCTATTTTTACCAAGTGCTTTCTTCTCCTTCACTCGGGTCTGTCAGCAGCTCATGTATTTAGTCTCTGCCATTCTAGAGGAGTGAATAAAAACCACCTCCTCTCTTTTAGACCCTTGTTTTCAGAATGATGTTAATTTCTGGGGTAAATTCCTCAACACGAGTTGGAAATTAAGAATAGCTCACCCAGATCACACACGCTGTTTTCCGCTTGTCTCCTTTATTGCTCTTTCATTGGAGCTGTCACAGCCTCGGTCCGGCCAGCTTAATGGCCATCTTTTCCCCCCATCAGGATGAGGAGTTTTCCGGGATCGTACAGTGAGTTTGCAGGCTCCCTGTGATCGGCAAAACTTCCCCCTCTACCTCCGCCACCTCTCCAAAGCGGCTTGGATCCAATTGAGTCCAATTGGACCTCCTGTCAGGTAGAATACGGTGGCTTAACATGGAGCTCCGTGACAGCTTGCCATTCTTGCCACAATGTCAGCTCCGCCCCCGGATAGCTTTGCAGTCTTCCATGGACTTCTCCCTGAAGGCTCTGCATTTTAGGAGAGGATGTGGCTTCTGGTGTAGAGGACACTGCTTACCAGGATCTCTGATCTCAGTTTCTATGTGAGAGGAACTGGCAGACCTGAGAAGGGAATCTGGAGAAGTCACATTAGTTTTCTGGACTGCTACTGGAGGCAGAATATATAAAAATTATATGCTGGGGAATGACAGACCGTGTGTGTAGATCTGGGTTCTGTATTAAAGGAACAGGATGGGTGGAACTGGGAAAATTAGAAATACATAAAATAAGAAGCCAAATACAAAATAAGCAGTGTTGAGTTTCTGGTGGGCATAACAATTAACAAATACAGATAAATCTAAATCTCACCAGCAATGCTGTGTGTATGCGATGTGGATTTTTGTCCTCAGATGAACATGTGCCATGGATTAGACTGTATTCTTCCTGGTGCTTCTGTTTCCTCCGAATGCTAAAGGAAATGGAGTTTGACTTCCCAGGATGCACTTGTTTTGGGAATGAGGGTTGATAGGTAGATGATCCTTAAAGGGCTGGGTCAGCTTCAAAACAATAAAGATTGGTATTTGGCTCCGGCCACTAGATGGAGCCAGAGAACAACAACAATATATACACAAATTATATGGTGGGGGGCATGATATGTTTAATTCCAGCTCTTAGAACACCAACATTTGTTACTGGAAATGAAGTGATGCAGATTACTTACAGTATAAATGCTAAACTACCTTTCTCTACTTGAACAACATCTCTTAACCAACATGACAATAACAGGCTTTTTCCATGAATCACCTATCACTTTATCGTTGCATCTGTAGCTACTGTTCTGTGTCTATGGTTTTATTTTAGAAATTAAACATGAAAAATAAAAATGCCAGGCTAAAACAGGTCAAATAATTTCTGATCAAATGTTGAGAAGTGATATGTTGTGGATGTCCAAGTATCTATTTAGCTGGACTGACAAAGTGATATTACCAAGAATTTTCTGATCATAACTCAGTGACTTGGACTCTTAAGAAGAAATCTAGAGGATATAGATGGAGAATGAATGAGACCCTGTTGGGTAATGAATCAATAATAAAGGATTGTAAAGGACAAATAAAAGATTTTTTAAAAGCTTAAATTCAATTTCTAAAGTGTAACAATGTTTTAAATTTTGCATTTGGGTAATGCATATGTGTGTGGGGGGATCTGGTTGGTGTGCAAAGTTTTTCCATCTCTTTTCATTTTTATTTATTTATGTATGTATTTATTTATGTATGTATGTATGTATTTATTTGATTTATTTGATTTATGTGCCACTTATCTCATCTAGAGGCAACTCTGGGCAGCTTACCAACATTAAAACCAGTAAACATTAAATGATAAAACAAAAAATAATAATGATAATTTACTATAGAAATCCACACCAGCTCGGTCATTGCCCAAGTTAACAAGGACCACGCTAGATGCTGGAATTCCAGGACATTTGGTAAAAAATGGGCTACACGACTCAGGACTGTTGGCTGAGCAACCAGGCCCAGCAGCTGCAGAACTACTGGAAGGAAAGGTCTTTACCCGTTGCAAATATAAAATAAAGAAATAATCATAGTCATAGGCACCTTTGGTGCAATCTCAAAACAACTGGAGCACCACTTGAATACCATCAGCATTGACAAATTCACCATCGGTCAATTGCAAAAGACAGCTTTAGTTGGAACAGCTTACATGCTGTGATGATATATGTAACACCATCAAACAGCCATATCTGCCTATCCCAGGTCCTTGGAAAGGACTCAACAGGTAGACAAAAATGCCAAATCCAGTCTGAACATCTGGCTGATTGCGACGAATGATAATCTATAATTGAAAGATGTGGGGAAGTGAGCACGAAGTACATGGGGAGAGGTGGGGTTTTGTCATAATCTGAAAGCCACCTTAACAGTGGTGTACCCCCAACTTCCAGCGGTGACGTCAGCGTGCATGGAGCGAGAGAACGGGGCTCCATTCTTGAAGCTCAAATATTCCCAGCCAGGAAGCCTAAATAGGCACTATCAATCCTGGAGAGATTGATAGAAAAAAGAGGAATCTTCAAGGACCTCGGGGGAAAAGGCAATTTTCCCGAAGGTTCAGGAGAAAACTAATTCTAGTGGGGAAAAAACCAGCCATTTTGGCAGGCCTGAAGCGCTGACAGCCGAGGAGTAGGAAGCGAAAATTGAATCAACAGATCACATCGGTACGAGAGGAGACTCCAAAAAAAAAAAGTGAGGTACAGTTATATCGTGGAATGGGGGAGCACAGAGATCGAGACTCCAAAACCAGTGGCAGAAATACTGCCAAATAAACGCGGTGACTAAAAGGAAGAGGAGTGGAAGAAAGAACTTTGACAAGCAGTGACTGCACGAAAGGCTAGATATTGGGTGAGAGGAGGAAAGAAAACTCCAACTGATATATTTTGAAGTTTAAGAGAGGTGTTGATCATAAAATAAATAGATCTACTACAGGACTGTGCATTGGACTGGGACCGTGAAACTGACAGAAGGCTTTAAAGATCAGAAAAGAGATAACGAGAAGTGGAACTGTAGTGGTGATTGGAGACGTGGTGGATTTAATGGAAGTTTAGACAGAGCAGAGTTGGAAAATAACAAGACTGGAACTTTTTAATATTGTTGAAATTGGATATTTGGACATTTCTGGAGAGTGGCAGTAAAAACTATATTTGAAGAGAATCGAATTAAACAGCAGACAAGGGAGAAAAAAAGGGGGGACTGAACAGAGAATGATGCAAGAGTGAGAGGATTGTATGGAAGAAGAACAACAAAACATTTTTCCCTTTGTTCTATTATAAACTTTTAAGGAATTATCTATTTGATTCCTACTTATCAATCCTTTCTCTTCATTATCTTTGTCTTCTTGCATCTCATTTTGATTTTTCTCTTCCCCTGCTTCTTCTAATTTCTCATCTATTTTCTGAATATCATATTCATCTTTTCCCCCCAGTTATTGAGAGGCTTCTACACTCATTTCTGTGTCTTTAAAAAATCCCCTTGTCTCCTTATTGTACTTTATAGTTTCACACATACTTTTTAACATCAAGAATATTTCTTCATATACCTCTATCATCCCCTGTAAATCCATTTTATAACAATTTAATAAAAATTACTCAGTACATTTCTATAGTTCCAACAACTCAATATTTAAAAACTGCTTAATAAGATTTTATCAACCCCATAATTATACCTCCAAAACCCTAAATTTATGTTCTTTAAAATTATTTAGTAATTTACAGCCTCATAGTTTTCCAATTATATATCTTCCCAATTATCCAAATTTTAAAGTCTTATTTAACTTTTCTTCTTTTCTCTTTTCTTCTATCACCTTTCTTCTTTTGCCTTGTAGAATGTTCTGTCAAATAGCATTAATAATCCAGATCCAAATTAATCCACTAGGTTTCCTCCAATCTTTCAAATCCACAGTCCAATAACCAGTTCCAATAGAGTTTAGTTATTTGCAAATTAATTCATCTTAAAAATCTTCAAAAAAGAAAAGAAACTCACTAAGTATTTCAAAATGTCCAAATTGTCTTCTAAAATAGAATCAAGGTCAGGCCGCCTTCCAGGTGTTGTTTACTTTCTTCTGTTATGTGTATTAGACATTCCTCTTTTTCTTTTTTTAAAAAAAATTATTAGTTAAAAAATACAAACAAACATAAATACAACGATACAACATACAAAACAAACGAACATCAATCAAGTCTTACCACTTACTCTTAAAGTTGTCACAATGGTAGACTATTTTTCTGTGTTTATCTATATATCTGTATATTTACATGTAAAGCATTAATATACAGGTGAAACTCAAAAAATTAGTATATCGGGGGCGGAGCCTGACAGCCTGATGAGCCGGTAAGAGTTTTCCCCGGCTCCGGAATAGTGGGCCGATAAAATTTATCATCTAACTAAAATGGACAGAAATTTGTGAAGGATTGTTTATGATTATCTGGGCCAACAGCGGAGGAAAAAGAGAGTTGTTTGGGATAGTGAAAATCCGATAAATAATGTTTAAAGCTTGGGGTCTAATCGCTGTTGTTGGAATGCCACAGAAGAATATTTGGAATTATTTTTAGACAGCAGCTTGCTTCAAGGAGTGAATAATAACTTTACAACCTCACACGGTTAAGCAGCCCGTTTTATTATGGATAAAAAAACAAACAAAAACACCCGCTGGAAGCAGAAGGTTTATTTGATTGTTGCCCAGGATTTGAAGATTTATGCCATCGAAAAAACAAAAAGGTGTTAGCAAACATAAGTGGCAACGTATCCATCCTTCAAATCACACCGCGGCACGATTAAAAAGACAATCTCTGGGTGAATCGGAGCAAGAGAGCTAAGAGAGCGAAACAATAATGGTGGCGAAAACTGGCTCACAGCCAGCAACAGTGGATGAACTCAGAGAAATGCTGACTAGCACTAAAAAGGCGGTTTTCAAAAGAATGGATGATTATGCAGAAAAAGTTGACAAGCGCTTGGACCAATTAGCTATAAATATTGGTCATAATGATAAACAGATTAAGCTTCTTAGAGTGGATGCTGACCAATTAGGGAAACAAATGAGGCAGATGGAAGAAAAGCACTCTCTGGAGTTTGATGAGCATGAGAAAAGACTGATTTCTCTGGAAGATCAAAGCAGACGATCATCAATACGAATTCGAAATTTACCAGAGATGACAGGAGAGGACATGAGGAAATTGATCCCATGATGGTTTAAAGAAATAATCCCTAACTTGGCCGCGGGAGAAGAGGACATTGAGCGCATCCACAGAGTGGGTGCTTTCAGAGCTGGGTCTCGTCCCAGGGACATTTTGGTAAAATTTTCTAATTATTATAAAAAAGAGCAGCTGATGATAAAGCTGAGGTCGTCAGCTTTGTTGAAGTTTCAAGGATCTACAGTTCAAGTTTATAACGATCTTTGTTACCAAACAATTAAGTGGAGGCGTAGCGTTAAATCAATCACCGAAGAGCTCAAGAGAAGGTACGCATGGGGATACCCAGTATTTATGAGGTTTATGTATGATGGGAAACAATATAGGATTACCTCTTTGGAGCAAGGTATTGAGCTACTTAAAAGTCTGGGGCTGGAACTGCAGGATGATGCTGCTCTTAAAAGTGCCAATGGTGGAGGAAGAGGAGCCATGGCAAGTGGGAAGTGAAATTGACAAGACTGAGATGATAAATCTGTAGCATATTAATACTAGAAGGCTTGCTGGTTCTGGACTGTGGGCTTCATCTCTCCCCCCCCCCCTTTAAGGGAAAGGCTGGAGCATTAGGCTACCGGGGATTTAGTGGGGGGAAAAGAGTTTGGGGAGATTTGGGGGTGGGGGGGTGGGGAAGGGAATTAGGTTATGAGGGTTATTTAGTTGAGTTTGTTTTGTGTTTTCTTATATGTTGGTTTAAGTTAAAGTGCACAAGGGATCGTAAAGAATTTGTATGTGCTGAATATGGATAAAACTATAAGAATTACAACACTCGACATCAAAGGTTTGGGGGCAGTGGTGAAAAGGAGGAGAATCGAACAATTGTTAAACAAGGAAAGATCTGACATCATTTTTTTGCAGGAAACTCACCAGGATAAGGATGGAGTAAATGAAGTTCTTTTGAAGTGGTCACTCCATTATGAAAAGTCACTGGGGACTTCAAAAAAAAAATGGGGTAGCCATACTAATTTCTAAAAGAACTGGATTTACTATGGAGAATATAAAAAAAGATGGGCATGGTAGATTTATTATGTTTAAAGGTCAAATTGAAAGTACAGCATATACATTGGTTAATGTTTATGCCCCAAATGTGAGACATAGAGAATTTTTTTTCAGAATTGTTTAAAGTAATAGAAGAATTTAAAGAAGGACATGTCATCTTAGGTGGAGATTTTAATATGGTTATGAATAATAGATTGGACAGGACCAATCCCACAAGTGCTGAAAGGAGGAATAATATTACCATTTTAAATAAATTAATAAAAGAAAAAGATTATGTGGATGGGTGGCATTTTCTTAAAGGTGGGGAGCCTGGTTTTACATACTATTCCCCAACTTATAAATCCTATTCTAGAATTGATTAAGTTTTCGTTTCTAGGGATATGGCAACTAAGTTGAGTAGAATGGAAGTGGGAGTAATTAAAGTAACAGATCATACGGTGGTTAGTTTAGACTTCATGGTAAAAAAAGACTATAGAGAAGCGGTTAGATGGAAGTTGACTACAAGGATTCTTAAAAATGAGAAAGTGGTTGAGAAAATACAAAAGGAGATATCAGAACTGTGGGAAATTAATGAAAAAGGAGAAATAGCAACGAGATTGGTGTGGGACACCATGAAGACGGTGACACGGGGAATATGTATTAGGGAAGCTTGTAGTGTTAAAAGGCAAGAAGCTGCATTATGGGAAAAATTAGAGGAACAGATTAAGAAATTAGAATTTTTTTTGAAAATAGTAATAAAAATTCTAAGATGCTTGCCAGGCTCACACAAAAGGAGAAAGCTAAAAATTCAATAGGTATAGTGAAAGATAAATTGGGGAATTATTGTAGTACAATGAAAGGAAAGCTAAAAATATTCCAGGAATTTTATCAAGAGTTGTACAAGGGTAAGGAGGTCAAGAAGGATAGAATGGAAGTTTATATTGGGAAATATATAAAAAGGGGCGTGGAGCATAAAGAATTAATGGAAAGGAGTATATCGCAAAGGGAAATTGAAAGTTTGAAGGTGGGTAAATCACCCGGGGTAGATGGATTAGGAACAGAATTCTATAAAATATTTAAAACATTATTAGTACCAAATTTATTAAAGCTGTATAATGCAATATTAGAAGGGGAAAAGATTCCAGAATCATGGGAGCAATCGTTAATAATATTTTTTTTATTGAAAAAGTTTTAAAAATTTTACATACATTTTCTCCCCCTCCCCAACCACCCCCCCGACTTCCCAGAGCAAATACAAGATAAAATACAGCTCAAATTCTCTAA
>WNWU01011630.1:76064-106529 GCA_012654045.1 Ptyas mucosa
GTATTGCTGCTTGAGTTATTATTATTACATCCTTTCTTATTTCATCCACTTTTCAAAAAGGAGTTTTACGTTTCAAACAGGGGCTTATCAATAATTACTTTTAACTTTCACTTCTTCACGCCCTGTTGAAACTCAAACGCCATCTTGCTTTCACTTTCCACTTAGGAAAAATCTTTTAAAGAAAGTAAATCCCTGGAGTTAAAAAAAAAGAAAAAAAATACTTGCTGTTTCCTTCGTGCAACTTGTGCTCCGCCAGCTTGGTTCAAGAAGTATTTGTTTAAAGTTGTTTAATGGGGTGGCCGCGGCATCTAGTTCTGACAGGGAAAAACTTCCCCGTCAGAGGCATCCCAGGTCCGGAGCTTTGACAGGCTTCACGGGGAGCTCTCATCTTCGAGCACCAGATTATTAGCAAAACCTGGTGCTCTTAGGGAGCTCTACCCCACCCGTCTGCTCTCCTTCCCCCCTTCTTCCTGGGGGGAAGGATTCCAAACCGCAAGACAGCCGATTTTCGCTGTTCTTGCGATTCTACGGAGTCTGGGGCTGGCGCTTCACAAAGAAGCATCTGGCGATGCCGGCGGCTCAACCGGAAGTCCGGAGCAATCGTTAATAATATTAATACCTAAACCAGATAAGGATCCAACACTCCCTGACTCGTATAGACCTATATCATTAATAAATCAAGATGCAAAAAAATTTTCAACTATTTTAGCAAGAAGAATGAATTAATTTATAGGTAAGTATATAAGGGAAGATCAATGTGGATTTGTAATGGGCCGACAAATGCATAATCTGGTTGGAAGAGTGATAAATGTAATTCACGAGATTAAAAATCTAAAGCTTAAAGTGGGGATATTAGCCTTAGATATTTTCAAGGCCTTCGATTGTGTGAGCTGGCAAGCATTAAAGATGGTAATAGACAAAATGGGGTTTGGAAACAAATTCAAAGTTGTAATAGATCAATTATATTCTCGGAATTCTGCCGTAGTGGTAGTGAATGATGGAGTTACAGACAAGATATGACTCGCCAGAGGAACAAGGCAAGGGTGCCCACTCTCACCTGTCCTATTTGTATTGGTCATGGAACTATTGGCCAACGCATTAAGAGATGATAGAAGGGATAGGTAAAATAAAACTAAATATGTTTGCTGATGATACATTGTTAACAGTTAAGAATATAGTAGATAAGATGGAAAGAATTGGATGGCATCTAAAAGAATTTGAAGAAATAACTGGATTAAGAATAAATTGGTCAAAATCTGAGTTGATGCTGTTTAATTACACTAAAAGGGAAGAGAAGGATTGGGAAGGGAAGCAAAGCAAAATGAGAATTAAAGATCATATTAAATACCTGGGAGTTAGAATTACAAAAAAATTGGAGAAGTTAGAAAAGGAAAACCTAGGCAGCTTAAAGAAGGAGATTTTGGAAAGTTTGAATAAATATAAAAGGTTGAATTTATCGTGGTTTGGAAAAATTGCTTTAGTAAAAATGAAGATTTTAGCAAAGATTAATTTTGCTTTTAGGATGCTACCAATAAAAATATCAGAATTAGAGTTAAAGAGTTGGCAGAATATACTAAATAACTATTGTAATGGGAATAAGAAAGCAAGGATAAATAAAAATAAGTGGTATCTAAGCCAAAAAAAAGGGGGTTTACGACTCCCAAATATTAAATTATATTATGTCGCTAATAGGCTTAGACATGTTATAGAGGCAATTTTAGGAATAGGAGAATTGGAATGGTTGGAAGATAAATCTAAAATTAAAACCAAATTAGAATGGAAGCTGGAAAATATATTTTTTATGGAAGGTGGAAAGAAATGGGCTGAAAGCATAAGCAATCCTCTCCTGAAGTTTCATTGGGAAATTTGGAGTAAATATAAAGGGAGGCTGCTTCCGAAGAACTCTCCATTATCACTGGTAGTAAACTTGGAAAAGTTCCTAGGGAATTTGAAGAATAAAGTGAATAAAATTTTGTTAAAGATCGACAGATCTAGCCCAATAACTCACAGGATAACCAGGTAATCGGTATAATCAGTTTATTCATGCATAGTATATATTTCAGGTTCAAGCATATATTAATCTCTACCTGATCTTCTTACAGGGTCATGGCTGGAACTGGCTCTTGTGCCCAGGTGGCAATCTTATATACCCAAGGGGAGGAGTCAGGGTTGAGGTGAGACAAAGGGTAGTGGTCTAGGGTGGCTTAACCCTTGCTAGTCTGGTATGGGGAGCTGCACAGGAGTTAGACAATATCGGACCTCTGAAAAGTATAGGCATGCATATGTACTCAGTACTTGGTTTAGGCCCCTTTTGCATCAATTACTGCCTCAATGCAGCGTGGCATGGATGCTATCAGCCTGTGGCACTGCTGAGGTGTTATGGAAGACCAGGATGCTTCAATAGCGGCCTTCAGCTCTTCTGCATTGTTCAGTCTCATGTCTCTCATCTTTCTCTTGGCAATGCCCCCATAGATTCTCGATGGGGTTCAGGTCAGGCAAGTTTGCTGGCCAATCAAGCACAGTAATCCCATGGTCATTTGTGCAACCAGCAATCTAGCTGCTGATATCAAGTTTAAAATCAATTTAGTCTCTACTATTCTGTTGTTATACCCAGTAAAAACAGTTGTGGAGTAAATTTCAACCTTTTAAAAAAAATATTCTGCATTACCCACCAAATTTTTATCCAAAATGCTTTAACTTTCTTACAGGTCCACCAAATATGATAATAAGTTGCATCATCACAATCACATCTCCAACATTTAGCTTGAAGATTTGTATACATACATGATAACTTTTTAGGGTCTAGATGCCATCTGTAAAACATTTTATAAAAATTTTCTCTTAAGTTTTGTGCCTGTGTAAATTTAACATTTCTAACCCAAATCTTCTCCCATGTTTCCATCATCACCGGTTCCTGAAAGTTTTGTGCCCATTTTATCATACAATCTTTAACCAATTCCGTTTCAGAATCTATTTCCAATAATGCATTATACAACCTTTTAATATGCATTTGACTTTGATCTCTAATCTGTTTTACCAAGTTCTCCTCCTTGCACATAACACCAATTTTTTGGTCCCCAACACTTTTGAATGACTTTTTCCTGACAATCCTCTCCAGGCTGCGGTCATCCCTGCTGCTTGTGCACCTTTTTCTTCCACACTTTTCCCTTCCACATAACTTTCTATTAATGTGCTTTGATACAGCACTTTGGGAACATCCAACTTCTTTTGCAATTACCTTTTGAGGCTTTCCCTCCTTATGGAGGGTGTCAATGATGGTTTTCTGCACAGCTGTCAGGTCAGCAGTCTTTCCCACGATTGTGATTCCTACTGAACCAGACTGAGAGACCATTTAAAGGCTCAGGAACCCTTTGCAGGTGTTATGGCTTAATTAGCTGATTAGAGTGGGACACTTTGAGCCTAGAATATTGAACCTTTTCACAATTTTTTTGTGAACTTTTGTAAGTTTATCCATTTCTGCGCATTCTGTGATTTTAGTGATTATTTTGTTTTCTGTCGGTATGTGTTCCTGTTTCCAATTTTGGGCAAAGAGTATGTGAGCTGCAGTTAGGATATGGATAATTAAGTATTTTATCTCTTTTTCATACTGTGCTGTGATTATTTCGAGTAGAAAGGTTTCTGGCTTCATTTCCAAGTTCTGGTTTGTAATTTCTTCTATCATTTTCCTTATTTCGTGCCAATATTGTTTCACCTTTTGACATGACCACCATAGATGGTAATATGTTCCTTTATGTGCATTACACTTCCAGAAAATTGGCGAGGTGTTTGGGAACATTTTTGCTAGGCACACCGGTGGGAGGTGCCATCAATAGAACATTTTGAACAGATTTTCTTTGTAGGGTATAGACATTGTCAGTTTGTAATTTACAGTCCATAATTTCTCCCATTTGTCCAATTCAATACTATACCCAAAATTTTTTGCCCAAATTATCATGTTTTCTTTAACCACTTCTTCCTCTAATTTATATCTTAATAAGTAATTATATATTTTGGTTATCATTTTCTCGTCCGTTCCTTGTAAAATTTTATCCAATTCATTTGGTTCATTTTGAAATCCGAATTGTACCTAATCCGTTTTATACCTTGATTCTATTTGTAAATATGGCCACCAGTCAATGTCTATACCCTGTTCTTTCAATTCTTGTCTCGATTGTAATTCTCCTCTATTATTCAGTAGTTCTTTGTAGTTTCTCATTTTCTCTGTGTCCATGGCATTAGGATAAATCAGCGCCTCCATAGTTGATAACCATCTCGGAATTTTATTGTAATGTGTTTTTCTGATCTCTTGCCATATTCTATGTAATGATCCTCTAATAATATGTTGTTGGAAATATCGATGATGGTTATCTCTTCCCTCCCACAAAAATGTGTGCCAGCCTCGTTGTAGGTCGAATCCCTCCAGAAGTAGTGTTCTCTTATTTTTAAGGTCTATCCAGTCTCTAATCCAATTTAATGATGCCACTTTATAATACAGTTTCCAGTCCGGTAACCCTAATCCTCCTTTCTCCCGGGTATCTTGCAAGCATTTTATTTTAATTCTGGCCTTCTTCCCCTGCCAAATATACTTTGCTATCATTTTATCGAAGTCTTTGAAAAAATCCTTTCCTGGCCAAATCGGAGTTACTTGGAAGTGGTATAGCAGTCTGGGTAGTATATTCATTTTAAGGGATGCAATTTTCCCTAAGAATGACAATTGTAGTTTGCTCCATGTTTCCAAATCTTTTTTAATCTGTTTTGTTAATTTAGTATAATTATCCTCTCTAATTGATGTTGCTTTATTGGTGAGCCAAATTCCCAAATACTTTACTTTCTTTGCTATTTGTAATCCTAAATTATCCTCTAATTCTTTCTCCTGTGCCTTTGTCAAATTCTTCGTTAATACTTTTGTTTTTTGTTTATTGATTTTGAGACCGGCCACTCGAAAATATGCCTCTATTTTCCTTAACAATTTAGTTCCTGTTGTTTCTGGTTGTTCCACGATAAACACTATATCGTCAGCGAATGCTTGCAGTTTATACTCATCTTTTTTTATTCTCAGACCTTTTATTTCTTTGTCTTTCCTAATTTCATTTAATAAGATTTCGAGGGATATTATAAAGAGTAATGGGGATAGAGGGCATCCTTGCCTCACTCCCTTTGATATCTCAAATTTTTCTGTCATATCCCCATTGATCATAATTTTGGCTGTTTGGGAGGAGTATATTTTCCTAATCATGTTTAAAAATGTATTGCCAAATTCCATTGCCTCCAATTGTAATATAAGAAAATTCCAATGTAAGTTATCGAATGCCTTCTGCGCGTCCAGGAAAATTAGGGCCAATTGTTTTTCCAATTTTTTCTCATAGTATTCAAGGATGTTAATGATTGTTCTCGTATTATTTTTGATCTGTCTTCTCGGAACAAAACCATTTTGGTCTGAGTGGATGTATTTATGAATAATTGTTTTCAGTCTCTGCATAATGACCAGCATGAACAGTTTGTAATCGACATTTAACAATGATATTGGCCTGTAATTTTGGATTTGTGTGGGATCAGTGTCTTCTTTTGGGATAAGTGTAATTATGGTTTCAGCCCAGGAATTAAGAGTTTTTGCTTCTAAGAGTACATTGTTGAAAACTTGGAGTAGGAACTCGTCCATTGGGTTCTGACACTTTTTATAGAATTCTGTGGGTATGCCATCTGGTCCAGGAGTTTTATTGTTTGTTTGTTTTTTCCTTGCCTCCAACAATTCAGTCATAGTGATTGGTCTTTGTGTGTCTCCTCCAGTTTTTGGATATTTGTTTTACGTAAATATTCCTTGATCTCCTCTTCCCTGATTTCTTCTTGCTTGTAAAGGTTCTGAAAGAAATTTTTTGCTATACGTTTTTTGTCTTGATTTATGTGGCATATTTCCCCTACCTCATCTTGCAGTTGGTATATGTTCCTCTTCTCTTTTTCCTTTTTCAATTTATATGCTAACCAGCGACCTGTTTTATTAGTATGCTCAAAGTGTTTTTGTTTTGTCAATTTGATTTTCTGTGCAATTTCTGTTTGTGTAATTAAATTAAGCTTATGTCTAACACTGTGATGGCGAACCTATGGCACGCATGCCACAGGTGGCACGCAAAGCCATATCGGTGGGCACGCAAGTGTTGCCCTAACTCAGCGCCAGCCAGCTGATTTTCGGGCCTTCCGGGCCCACCGGAAGTCGGGAAACAGGCTATTTCCGGCCTCCGGATGGCCTCCAGGGGGGTGGGGAAGGCTGTTTTTGCCCTCCCCAGGCTCCTAGAAAGGCTCTGGAGTCTGGGGAGGGCAAAAAAACAGGCCTTCCAGTCCCACCGGAAGTCAGCAAATGGGCCATTTCCGGCCTCTGGGGGGATGGGGAAGGCTGTTTTTGCCCTCCCCAGGCTCCAAGAAAGTGTCTGGAGCCTGGGGGGGGGGCGAAAAACGGGCCTACTGGGCCCACCGTGCCATCTCATGCCAAAAGCGGGGGGAGTGCAATGGTGTCACGCGCGCATGCGTGGGAGGCAGGGCGCACTGAATTATGGGTGTGGGCACATGTGGATGCGACCCCCCTGCGCTCCCCCCGCTTTTGGCACACGACGGCAAAAAGTGTTGTGACTTCGACCCCCGAGCCCATCTTATCGGAGGGAGAAGGCTTCGAAAGTGAAGGAGAGGAGTTGGCCAGGCCTCCCTCTCCAGGACCCTCCTCTCTGGCAATGCCTCAGGTGTCTCCCGAAGGAGAAGAGATTGGCCAGGAGCCTGGTATCTCCGAGCAGTCACAGTCGGACAGTGACGGAGATAAGTCTTGGCTGGATCCACGCCAGCGTCCGAGAGACAAGCGCATGCAACAGAAAAGGAGGCATGCCAGAGATTAAGCTGAGTCACTGGACCACACCCCACAGGGGATAAAAGGGGGTGTGGTGGCCATTCAGGCTCTGTGACGGACAAAGCTAAACAACTAGCGAGTCGCATTGTATCTCTGAAACTACGTTATCTGCCTGCCTTGGATTTAATACGGACTGGACTTGACAACTCTTTGGACTTTGTGTATTTGTTTTGGTTTATCTGTCGGAGGAAGAACACCTCCTTCTGTGAGTAAAGTTCTTGGCAAGCAGCTACTGGGTTGCTGCCAATCCTGTTAACGAAGGAATTTATTGTCTGCAGGTTTTATTTAACCCCCGGCTGACTGTTTGTGTGTGTGTGCAAGACGGGGACAGAACAAAAAGGTTAGCCATCACTGGTCTAACAAGTTTTAACTTTCCTTTAATTATTTTATTGTGGGGTTGTTTCTGCAGTTCTAATTCATGTGTTCTGAGTTCTGTTAATAGGTTGTTTCTTGTCTGTTGTTTATCCTTGTTTTTCTTTGCTGTATATGAAATGGTAAGGCCTCTTATGTAGGCTTTGGCTGTATCCCAGAGGTTTTGGAGTGTTGTCTGTTCTTTGGTATTTATCTGAAAAAACATGTTCATTTCTTTCTCGATCATCTGTGCGTATTCCTTGTCCTTAATCATTCCAGTGTCCATCATCCACCTTTTTTGTTTCCGATATCCTTTCCATATTATTGTTATTGGGCTGTGGTCTGCCCAGGTATTTGGTGATATTTCTATGACTTTTATTTCTTTCCTAAGTTCTGAGGTTGTCCAGGCCATATCTATTCTGGACCACAATTGGTGTGGGCCAGAATAGAATGTATATTGTTTTGCTTGTTTATTCGCCTCTCTCCAAACATCATGTAGTTGTAGTTCGTTCGCCATGTCTTTGAATGTATCCGGTAATGTTTTTTTCCTGGTTTTGTTCTTTTTATTGCTCTGATAATCTTTTTCAGTGTCCATGATTGTGTTAAAATCTCCTATGATGCAATATTCTCATATTCCAAATCCTTAGTTATGTTATGTATTTGTTTAAAAAACTCACTTTGATTTCCATTGGGTGCATATATCGACCCCTCCGAGGTCAATAGCGCCTGGATCGGCTTCCTAATCAAAAATATTGGAACTTTGAGAACGGAGCAGGGAGCGGGTCACCCTAAAGAGGGCGGCCGGGCAATTATCTGATGACACAATAAGAGCAGCAAAATAGTTACATTTAGCTACTTTTATCGCCACTAGATAAGTCCTAATATGGGATCTCACTAGTGTCCGGTCGGATTCAGAACGACTGGCCCTCCAACTACTCTCTAGGTGTCTTTTCCGGCACTTCAACTCCCTCAGCTCCTCGGAGAACCAAGGAGCCAATTGAGATCGGCGCCGGGTCAGAGGCCGCAAAGTCACGACCCGATCCAGAGCTCCGGCGGCCGCCCTGTCCCAGGCGGCCACTAGGTCTCTGGTCGAGGCGTGTGCTAGAGCCTCAGGAAATGGCCCAAGCTCCATCTGGAACCTATCAGGTTCCATCAGGCACCTGGGGCAGAACCAACTTACCGGCTCCGCCTCCCTGCGGCGGGGTGCAGCTGTTTGAAAGTCTAGATGAAGGAGAGAGTGATCTGACCATGACAAGGGCTCAATGACTAAGTCCCCTATCTCAAGATCACTCAACCACTGTCCAGAGATGAAAACCAAATCCAGCGTGTTTCCCCCCGTGTGGGTAGGGCCATGAATTACCTGGGTCAGATCCATAGCTGTCATGGAAGCCATGAACTCCTGAGCCACCTCCGACCTCTCACCCACAGATGGAAGGTTGAAATCCCCCATGACCATAAGTCTAGGGGTATCAACCGCCACCGTGGCGATAATGTTGAGGAGCTCGGGCTGGGCTGCTGCCACGTGGCAGGGAGCCAGGTACGTGATCAGCAAACCCATCTGAACCCCGTGTTCCTGGCAAGATGACGTCACCGCCAGAAGTCCTGTATTAGACATTCCTCACTTTCATTAAAAGGTCTCATGCTGTAGTGCTCCTCTTCTTCCAGTAGATGGCTCTCCTGCTCCAAATTCCAACATTAAACAGTGTCAAAAACAGCTGATTATCCAATAAGTCCAGGGGGGTTAAAAATACAAATAAGAAAGGCAGTTTCTCCCAAAAATCACCTTTCTGATTATTTAAGCTTTTTTCCAGGCTTTCTATATTTTAAAGCTTCCTTTGGGCATTTCTTTCACCTCTTAATTTTCAGTCTTTAATCTTCTCCATGTGTCTAATCGCCGCTTCCTTAACACTTGGAGATTATTTTTTGAACTTCTTGTACTTAAATTGTCTTTAAAGTAAGAGTTGGAAGTTATCTCACCCAGTTTCAATGCTCTGTCCATGGACCACTCCAGAACAAATCTTATGGTCCCGGTTGTCCCAGCTTGTGACTTTGTCCTTGCTGCCGTTCGGGAGAGCTTGCTTCGGACCTAAAGAGGAAATTGAGAATTCCTCGTGGTCCACGAAGTGCCTCTCCTTTGTTTGTCACCCCTCCAAGGTGGCTTTGACCCCATAGGGTCTCCCAACAGCAGTTGCCTGGCTGGATTTTGCGGGGCTCAGCGAAGCCCACTATTTTCCAAGCCGTTTTTGCCGCAACGTCAACCGGAAGTCTAAGTTGGCTCACCATGCTGAGTCAACTTTTGCAATTGTTAGTATGACGGTCATAAAGTTAGACAATGTGGTCATTAAGTAAATCATGTGTTTGTTAAGCAAACCATATGGCTGTTATACAAATTCAGCATATCTAATGGGTGTTTTTTTGCCATTTTCTGTGAAATGGAATCACAGACCTGGCTTGCATTACGGAAACCTGGTTGGGCTCAGAGGGAGGGGTCCCTCTGACTGAACTCTGCCCACCAGGTTTTCGGGTGCTACACCAGCCGAGAGCCCAGGGTAGGGGTGGGGGGGGTGGCGGTTGTTATTAGGGAGTCCTTTGGTCTGCGGGAGGTCACTTTTCCTCAGATAGACGGGTCTGAGTCCCTCCTCATGAGATGGGGTCCGCAAGGGCAGTTGGGCCTGTTGATTACGTACCTAACTCCCAGCTGCGTATCAACGACCCTGCCCGGGCTGCTCGATGCTCTCTCGGGGTTGGTGGTTGAGTTCCCTAAACTTATTGTTTTGGGGGACTTCAATCTGCCGTCCCTGGGTGGAGCGTCGGGGGCGGCCTGGGAGTTCATGACTTCCATGGCAGCCATGGACCTGACTCAAATTATTCAGGGCCCGACTCATGAGGGGGGGCGCATCCCCGATCTTGTTTTTATCTCAGAACAGTGGCATGATGAGCTTGGTGGGGGAGCACCAGTTACTCATCCCCTGTCATGGACCGATCATCATCTCCTGCGGCTGGGCTTCCATGAGGTCAACCCCCCCCCGCTGGGATGCGGGACCGAACATCTGGTTCCCCCCCAGGTGCCTGATGGAGCCAGAAAGGTTCCAGACGGAGCTTGGGACAATACCTCTCTCTCTCTCCCATGCACCGGTTGAGGCTCTGGTAGATGCCTGGGAAAAGGCAGCCTCCAGGGCACTCGACCGTGTCATTCCTTTGTGGCCTCTGACTCGACACAGATCCCGGTTGGCTCCTTGGTTCATGGAGGAGCTTCGGGAGATGAAGCGCTGTAGGAGAGGCCTAGAGAGCGGTTGGAGATCCAGTCGTTCCAAATCTGACCGTTTCCAGTTGAGATTGTTCACACGATCTTATCTGGTGGCGATGGAGGCAGCGAAGCGGCAACAATTCTCCACCCTCATCGCGTCTGCAGATAATCGCCCGGCCGCCCTGTTCAGGGTGTCCCGCTCCCTCCTGAATCGGAGGGTGGGGGAGGATCCTTTGGAGGGACGTGCCGAGGAGTTTAGTCAGCATCTGCTGGATAAGATCGCTCAGATTCAAGACGGTCTGGACTCTGAATGGGCAGGGTCAGACGGTGGGGAAACAGCTGGTCTTGTGATTTGGGAGGAGTTCGATCCTGTCACCCCTGAGGAAGTGGACAGGATTATGGGGAGGCTGAGTGCCACCACGTGTGTACTGGACCCGGCTCCCTCCTGGCTTGCCTATGCAGCCCGAGAGGTGACACGTGACTGGATCCAGGCAGTAATAATGGCATCTTTGGGGGAGGGGATCTTCCTCGCCGCCCTGAAGGAGGCGGTGGTGAGACCCCTCCTCAAGAAACCTGCCTTGGATCCAACCATATTGAATAACTTTCATCCGGTCTCCAACCTTCGCTTTGTTGCGAAGGTTGTTGAGAGCGTGGTGGCTCAGCAGCTCCCGTTAGCCCTGGAGGATACAGACTACCTGCATCTGTACCAATCGGGCTTCAGGCCGTGGTACAGCACGGAGACGGCATTGCTTGCACTAGTGGATGATTTCTGGAGGGCTCAGGACAGGGGACACTCCTCGGTTCTGGTCCTCTTGGATCTTTCGGCAGCTTTTGATACCATCGACCATGGTATCCTGCTGCAATGACTCGAGGGGTTGGGAGTGGGAGGCACTGTTCTACGGTGGTTCTCCTCCTATCTCTCGGGCCGTACGCAAGCGGTGTTGGCAGGGGGGCAGAGATCGGCTATGAGGCCCCTCACTTGTGGGGTGCCCCAGGGGTCGGTCCTCTCGCCTCTCCTGTTCAACATCTATATGAAGCCACTTGGGGAGATCATCCGTGGTTTTGGGGTGCGGTATCATCAGTATGCTGATGATACCCAGCTTTTTATATCCATCCCGAACCAGCCTAGTGATGCCCTCGACGTGATGTCCCATTGCCTGGAAGCGGTACAGACCTGGATGGGGAGGAACAGGCTCCAACTCAACCCCGCCAAGACTGAGTGGCTGTAGGTACCGGCATCTGGGTCCAATCGAGATATCCCATCGTTGACCATCGGGGGTGAGGTGTTACCCCCTGTGGATAGGGCCCGCAACTTGGGTGTCCTTCTGGATTCACGGTTGTCTCTGGAAGATCATGTAGTGACTGTGACCAGGGGGGCATTTGCCTAGGTCCGCCTTGTGCGTCAGCTGCGCCCTTACTTGGACCAAGAGGCCCTACGCACCATTACTCATGCGCTGGTCACCTCCCGTCTTGACTACTGCAACGCTCTCTACCTAGGGCTGCCCTTGAAAACCACTCGAAGGCTTCAACTGGTGCAGAATGCGGCCGTGCGGGTTGTGATGGGAGTGTCCCGACACTCCCATATTACACCCCTCCTGTGCGACCTGCATTGGCTACCGGTTGCCCTTCAGGTGAGGTTCAAGGTGCTGGTTATCACCTATAAAGCCCTTCATGGCCTAGGCCTGGGATATTTGTCGGACCCCCTGCAGCCAGCAACAATCTCCAATTGCCCAGTGCGTTCCCAGAGACAGGGCCTCCTCAGGGTGCCGTCGGCCAGACAATGTCAGCTGGTGACCCCCAGGGGGAGAGCTTTCTCTGTGGGCGCACCCACCCTTTGGTACCACCTTCCTTTGGAGCTCCGGATGGCCCCTGACCTTCGCTCGTTCCGCCGTGATTTGAAGACCTGGCTGTTTCACAGCCTGGACTGATTGGGGGGGGGGGGGTTTCTTAATAGATTTTAAATTGATTTTAAATTGTTTTAGTTTTGACTTTTAATTTTCATATTGTTTTAATGTGCAATTGTGCATTTTATTGTTGTGAGCCGCCCTGAGTCCATTGGAGATAGGGCGGCATATAAATTGCATTAAACTAAACTAAACTAAACATGACCATGTGGTTGTATGGCAGTTGTAATTCTGAGACAGATAATAAGTAACTTTTTTCAAGTCCATCGTTATTTTTAACGGTCATTAAGGAACCGGTCATAAATTGAGAACTACCTGTAGAGTTTGGAGAGTTGGCTGTATCATGAAATTTGTGAAACAACCAAACTGATGAGTGGGGAGGTGTTTCTTTCTAACAAGTCCAATAGATATTTGGTAACTAGATAGATCAGCTCCCAATGAAGTTGGTTATTTCCCACATCTCAGTCGGAAATCAATAAAGAAGAACCCTGGCTCCCCAGCAGAGAAGTTCCATGCTGCCCTATTCCTACCTGCAAGAGAAGAAGAAGAGATTGAAAAGCTGTTGATATTTGGCTTTGTGATGGAGTTCAGGAAGGCAGTCAAGGGGCAGGAAATGGACATGTACATCTTCTATTGCAGGAAGTCCTATATCATCAGAAAGACACAAACTAGTGAAAAGGGAGAGGAACAAAAAAGAGTTGGACCAGGGTCTAGAACAGAGGTGTCAAACTCGATTTCATTGAGGGCCACATCAGGCTTATGGTTGACCTCAGGGTACGTGGTGGGTGTGGCCATGGTGGGTGTGGCCAGATCAATGTCAATCGTGGCCGGGGGCGCCTGTGGTGGCCTGGGTGGGGGATCCATTGTCTTCAACAGAGGAAGGCGAGACCAGGGCAAGCGCCAAACCCTTGTCCACCAGAGGAGCCTTGCCATCCCTCTCAGGCCTCTTTACTTTACTAGGACAGCCATTGATGGTTTTCAACAAACTGGGATCTTCAGCTTCAATGCCAAACGTGATGTATGGGCCAGTGGCAATATCTCCCCAATATCCCCGTGCTGGTATGGGCTCCCCTTTCTGAGAGATGAGAAATCTGAATGAGTCAATTGGGTCTGTCATATCACTGTTTTTAACCCCTAATTGGGTATCCCAGCTAGGGTGGGAGAGAAAGCAATTATAAAGATGAGAATGGGAATGAACTAGGGCAGGGAGTCTCCAAACTTGGCAACTTTAAGACTTGTAGACTTCTAACAATGATGAAATTGACAGAAGCAATTAAAAGACAAAAAAATGGCAAAACACCAGGCCCGGATGGGCTACCAGCAGAGTTATATAAAGCACTACAAAATGTTATAAGCAATTCAATGTTGGAAGTATTCAATGAATTACTGTTAGAGGCGAAAATACCAAATTCGTGGATGGAGGCATATATTACTCTCATACCGAAAGAAGACTCAGACTTGCAGCAGATAAAAAAACTATAGACCGATAGTCCTGTTGAATGCGGATTATAAGATATTTACTTCAATAATGGCAGAAAGATTAAAGAGATTTTTAAACAAATGTATACATGTAGATCAAAATGGATTTCTACCTAAGAGACAAATTAAAGACAATATGAGAATAATTCTAAACACATTGGAATATTATGAAGCACACCCAAAGAAACAAATGGCATTGATCTTCCTTGATGCACAGAAGGCGTTTGACAATATGAACTGGCAGTTTATGCTGATGCAATTAAATGCTATAGGTTTGGGGAGAGATTTATTAATATGATTAAGACAATATATTATAAACAATCGGCAAAGGTGATGGTAAATGGAGATATGACTGAAAAGGTTAACTTTATGAAAGGCACAAGGCAGGGATGTCCTCTGTCCCCATTACTATTTGTATTGACGTTGGAGGTATTAAACAGAAATATAAGACAGGATAAGGAGATAAAAGGTATGGAAATAAAAAAGGAAGAATATAAATTACAAGTGTTTGCAGATGATTTGGTGTTTATTTTAGAAGATCCGCAAGAAACAGGGCCAAAATTGTTAAAAAGAATAGAAGAATATGGTGAGATGGCAGGATTGAAAATTAATAAGGAAAAAACCAAGATACTAGTGCAGGGGTGAAATTCACTTACCTTCCCTACCAGTTTGCAAATGTGCACGCGTCGTCATCTGCCCATTCACAAAGCCTTCTGCGCATGCGCAGAGGCTGAAAAAGGGACGTCATGATGTTTGCACGGGTGGGCGGAGCCTCCCGCAGCTGCCGCTACTGGTTCGCCTGATCCAGATAGAACCGGATGAATTTTACCCCTGTACTAGTGAAAAATATTTTCACAGAAACAGAAAAAAGAGTTAATGAAGAGATTAGATATCCAGATTACAAAGAAAGTAAAATATTTAGGGATTCAATTAACAGCAAAATGTGTAACGATTGAGGAAGATAATTACTATAAGCTGATAAAACAAATAAAGGTAGATTTGGAGAAATGAAAAAAATTGCAATTATCGTTAATAGGAAGAATAGCTACAATTAAGATGATACTACTACTGAGGTTATTGTTCCTGTTCCAAACAATCCCAATAAAATTGGAGAAAAAATATTTTGAAGATCTTAATAAAATAATAGTGAAATATATCTGGCAGGGGGAAAAAGTGAGAATTAATCTAAAAATTCTACAAGACGCAAAAACTAGAGGAGGGTTTGGATTACCAAATTGGGAAATATATTATCAGGCAGCAGCGTTGACATGGATGAAAGAATGGATTGTATTGAGAAATACAAGGTTATTGACATTGGAGGGACATGACTTGCAATTGGGTTGGCATGCCTTCTTATGGTATGGGAAAAGTAAGATACATACCGTATTTTTTGGAGTATAAGACGCACCTACCTTTTTTGGTGAGGAAAAGAAGAAAAATAAATCTTCTTTTGCCTCTGAGCAATTTTGCCTTGTTGTAGCAAACAGCAAACAGCCTGCTTTACTTTCATTTTCGTTTTCAGCATAGCATGATTAGCACAAGGGGAAAAAAAAATCTGCTCCAGCAATTTACCTCTTTGCAGCAAGCAGCAGAGTCCTGCACAAAACAGCTGAGAGCAAATCAGCTGAGAGTCGGGAGGCCGATTCAATCAACTTGTGCTAATTAGGCTGTGCTGAAGCTGAAAGGAGCTGTTTTTTCTTGCTGTTTGCTTGCAAGGAGGTAACTGCTGCGAGGCAAAGGCCAAAGGGTGGGGGCCAGTGGGTGGGTGGGGCTACATTCGGTGTATAAGACGCACCTAAATTTTCACCCCCTTTTAGGGGAGAAAAAGGTGCGTCTTATACTCCGAAAAATATGGTAGTTATTTTCAAAGATATTATATAAGAAGTGCTTTATTATTAGTATGGGAGAAAATCAGAGAACAACGCTATTTGAAGATACCAGTTTGGCTTTTGACTATGGAAGCACTTATACATCCAAATATTTTTTTTTGATTTTTTTTTTAAACAAAACATAAAACAAATCCATCATCCATTACAAATACAGTGTGTCAGTCGGTTACAAATCTTTTGTGCATCATCCTCCTATTCAAAATTTACTAATTATCTAGTCATTCATATTGTCAAACAAATCAACATCCTCATTTATCATTTATTTAACTATTGCATTGTCGCTTCAAAAAATTATTTTCCAGTATTATATTTATAACCTTCATATTTCATATTTCATTTCCATGTTTTATTATCTAACCATTGATAAAATAAATCCCATATCTTATAATATTGTTTATCTTCTTGTTCTCTAATTTCAAATGTCAATTTACTCATTTCAGCACATTCCATGATTTTCATAATAATTTCATCTTGTGTTGGTATTTTCTCATTTTTCCAGTTTTTAGCAAATACAATTCTAGCAGCTGTTAAAACATTCACAATCAAATATCTCACTTCTCTATTGTATATTTCCAGCACAATCCCTAATAAAAAAATCTCTGGCTTAAAGTCTATGTGGTTTTTTGTCATTTTTTCCAACCATGTGTGGATTTTAGTCCAATATCTTTTCGCTTCCACACATGTCCACCACATATGGTAATATGAGCCTGGTATCTGATGACATTTCCAACACTTCTCGGATTTGTTCTTGAACATTCTCGCTATTCTTGTCAGGGGTAGATGCCACCTGTAAAACATCTTGTACAAATTCTCCTTATATGCTGTTGACATTGTCATTTTATAATTTTGCATCCACAATTTTTGCCATTTCTCTAAATCAATACCATAACCAAAATTTTCCCACATGCAATCATTGTTTCCTTAACTTGTTCTTCTTCCAATTTTACTTCTAACAAGTAACCATACAGTTTTTTAATTATATAGTCATCCGAACCTATTAAGATTTTATCTAAATTAGTCAAATTACTATAGAAACCTTCTGTCTTAAAATCTTTGTCATATCTAGAATGTATTTGCATAAACGAAAACCAATCCATTTTTATGTCCTGTTCTTCTAATTCTTGCTTCGATTTAAGTTCACCCTTTTCATTCAATATTTCACTATATCTAACAATTTGTTCCTTTCTAAATGTTATTGAGTATGAGAATGCTTCAATAGTAGATAGCCAGACTGGAATTTTAAAATAATGTTGTCTTTTAATCTTCTCCCAATTTAATATCAACGACTCTCAAATAACATGTCTTCTAAAATACCCCTGTGTTTTTGTGCCCTTGTACCATAAGAAAGCATGCCAGCCCAACAACAAGTCATGTCCTTCTAAAGTCAACAACCTAGTATTTCTTAAGGTTATCCATTCTTTAATCCACATCAAATTTGTTGCTTGATAATATAATTCCCAATCCGGCAATCCAAAACCTCCTCTTATTCTAGCATCTTGCAACAATTTTAATTTTATCCTCGCCTTTTTACCCTGCCAAATATATTTCAACACTATTTTATTTAATTCTTCAAAATAATCTTTTCCCAACCTAATTGGAATTGTCTGGAACAGATATAAAATTCTAGGCAATATATTCATCTTAATAGTTGATATCCTCCCTATCAATGATAATTGCAAATTCTCCCATTTAGCTAAATCTGTCCCTATCTGTTGTTTAAGTTTGTTGTAATTATTCTCTTTAAGCGTGCTACATCTTGCTGTCAAATATATCCCCAAATACTTGACCTTGTTCGTGACCTGCATCTTTGGTACTTCCGCCAATTCTTCTTTTTGTTTTTTTAATATATTTTTGTCAAAATCTTCGTTTTATCTTTATTTATTTTCAAACTTGCTACCTTTCCAAATTCTCCTATTTTGTCTATCAGTTTATTTATTGATTCAAATGGATCCTCCAGAATAAACACCAGATCATCTGCAAATGCTTGCAATTTATATTCTTCATTTTGAATTTTCATTCCTTTTATTTCTTTTTCATCTCTAATATTTCTATTCAATACTTCTAATGTTAGCACGAACAACAATGGTGATAGTGGACAGCCTTGTCTCGTTCCTTTTTGTATGTCAATAGATTCTGTCAATTCTCTATTTATCATTACTTTTGCTGTTTGTTTATGATATATGGCTTCTATGGCTTGAATAAATTTTCTTCTGAAGCCCATCTGTTTCAGCTGTAGTAACATAAATTGCCAATTCACATTGTCAAAGGCTTTCTGTGCATCTAAAATCATCAAAGCCATTTGCTTTTCAGGATGTGCCTCATAGTATTCCAAAGTGTCCAGAATTATCCTCAAATTGTCTCTGATCTGTCTTTTTGGCAGAAATCCATTTTGATCTGGATGTATAAAATTATTTAAATATCTTTTAAGCTGGGGTGAAATGTAAAATGTGTTACTACTGATTCTGTGGGCGTGGCTTGGTGGGGGGGTAATGTGACTGGGTGGGCATGGCCAACTTTTTTTTTTTACTTTTAAAAGCATTTTTCCATCGGAAGAGGTTGTAGAAAAAATGCTTTTAAAAGTTAAAAAAAAAGCCTCTGATGATCGTGTGACTCAGCTGAGCATGGTGGGGGGGGGGGGGGGCGCAGGGATTTTTGCTACCGGTTCTCCGAACCACCCGCCGCCATCGCTACCGGATTGAGTGATCCGGTCCAAACCAGGAGCATTTCACCCCTGCTTTTAAGTCTTTCTGCAAATATTGTAGCAAAGATTTTAGAATCTGAATTTAGCAGGGATATAGGCCTATAGTTCTTGACTTGTTGTAGGTCAGCATCCTCCTTTGGGATGAGTGTAATATATGCTTCCAACCATGATATGGGTATTTCCATCTTTAACATTAGTTCGTTCATAACTTCTAACAATGGAAGACTCAATGATTCCTGTAAAGTCTTATAATATTCCGCAGGCAATCCGTCTGGGCCTGGCGCCTTCCCAATCTTTTGTTTTTTAAGTGCTTCAGTCAATTCCATCATCGTTATATTTCCTTCTAGCATCATCTCAGTATCTTTTGAAATCTGGGGTAGATTTGCCTTGTATAAATATTGTTTAACACTTTCCTCCTCTATATTTTCTTTTTCATATAATTTTTTGTAGTAATCTTGTATAATATTTTTCTTCTCTTCATTCCCAAATCTAATTTGTCCTTGTTCATCTACTAATTGTGTTATTTTCCTTGATTCTCTCTCTTTTTTCAATTTATATGATAGCCATCTACCTGGCTTATTAGCATCTTCAAAATAGTTCTGTTTAACACTTCTATTTTTTTGTGCTAGGTCTTCTTTTTCTATTAATCCTATTTTATGTTTAATTGTATCCATTTTCATTTTAATATCCTTTTTTGTGGGAATTTCTGTAGTTCTTTTTCAAATTCCTTATAATCATCCTCTAATGTTTTGTAGGTTTGCCTTTTCTTAATATTTCTTTTCCTTGTATAGTCAATTATCAGGCCTCTAACATAAGCTTTCATAGTATCCCACAGATTTTGCATTTATGTGTCCTCTTTTCTGTTTTCTTTAAAGAAAAAAGCCAATTCTTTCTCCATTTTCTGTACAAAATCCTTTTCTTTTAATACTGTAGTGCTTGAGGCCATCTAGACCTTCTCCTTTGTCCTTTCCATCTCACTGTCATTGGATTATGATCTGCCCAGGTATTAGCTTGTATATCAATTTCCTCTATATTAGAAGTCAATTCCATTGTCATCCATATCATATCTATTCTAGACCATGATAAATGTCTATTAGAATAAAAAGTATATTGTCTATTTTTTGTGTTTCTTTCTCTCCATACATCTTTTAAATTTATTTCCTCTATCATCTTAAAAAAAGATTTCGGCAAAATTCTTCTACTTTGTTTTGTTGCCTTCTGTGTATTATAGTCCATTTTCCAATCCACTATGCCATTAAAATCTCTCATCATACAAATATTTTCATAGTCCAGTTCAATTAGTTTCATATGTAATTTTCTATAGAAATCTTCTTGATTGTCATTTGGAGCATATATTGCTATTAAGAGTATTTTCCTGTTATTATCTAACATTTCCACCATCAAAATTCTTCCCTCTTCATCTGCATAATTTTTTTCCACTGATATTGTATCTCTAATATATAAAACCACTCCTCTTTTCTTACATTGCAGCAATGAAGCAAATAATTTCCCTAATTTTGGCTGTTCCAAAAGTTGTTCATGTTGTTTTTTAATATGCACTTCTTGTAGACAAATTATATCCAACTTTAATTTCTCTAATTTATGAAATACCTTTCTTCTTTTAGTTGCTACATTAAGTCCATTTATGTTCATTGTAATCAATTTTTTCTCTTCCATATTCATACTTTATATGAAGGATTTGTTGCTCTAGTGGATCTCGGTTCATGTTGTTCTTTATATTCTACAATGCCCCCTACTGCACCTTCTTCCTTTTCAATCATTGCTAGATCTTCCTCTTGTAGTTGGAGCGATGGCTCTTCCCTTCTTAATTCTGCTTCCTTCCCTCTAAAATATTCAACATAAAATGCTTTGGCTTTATTAATTGAATCTATTTTGAATCTTTGCAGTTGCCATGTAAACACCAAACCTTCTGGTATCAGCCATCTATAGTTCACATCTTTCTGGAGCAATATTTTCATCAGAAATTGATATTCTCTTCTCATCTCTCTCACTCTTGGTATTTGCTTCAGAACCATAATTTCCTTGCCCTTGTATTTCAGTGTTTTCTCTTTTGTGATCTGCAATATTTGCGTTTTAATTGATTTCTTAGTAAATCTTATATGTATTTCTCTTGGTAATTTATTTCTCATTGCATATCTTGTATATACTCGAAATATCTCATCTATGCCATCCATCATCTTTTCTTTAGTGATTTCTAATGCTTCTGCTAAGATCTCTATCATTTTTTCTGCCAAGTTTTCTCCCTTTTCTTCTTCAATATTTTGGAATCTTAAATAAAATTATGATTTGTCCATCTCCCATCCTATTCCACTCTTATCACGTTCAACCTCATCTAATCTACTGTCCATATCTCTATTTTTTTTCTCTTTGTTCTTCCTTTTCTTCAATTTTTTGAAGCCTGTCCTCATATTTCTTCAACATTTGTTGTATGTTCTCCACTTTTTCATCTGTTTTTCCTGTTCTTTGTTCAATCTTTTCTGCTCTCTGTTCAATGCTCACTATTTTTAATTGTATATCTTGTATTCCTTGCAAAATCATCTGCATTGTCTCATCCTTTTCCTTCTCACGTTCCCTCTCTTTTTCTTTTTCTTTTTCCTGTTGCAGCATCGTCTGTATTGATCGTTGTCCTCCCAATGGTGAAGAGGGGGGAGTTGATGCAGAAGAACTAATAGCTGCTGCCTTTTTACTCATGTCTATAGAATAATTACAAACTATTCAAACAGTCGAAAAATCTTCAGGTTCTTCTAAACCCTAATCCATTTTTGTAGAAGGCAGATATTATCCCAAATAGCAATAAGCAAAAGGAAAAATCCAAAAAAGACAGACTCTTCAGGCTCTTGTGTGCCCTAATCCAATTGAATAAATTAAAAAAAAAACCAAATTAGCCCTCTCCAATCAAAAGGTAAAACAAAAAAACAAAACAAAAAGTGATTTCTTCAGGCTCTTATATGCCTTAATCCAATTAGACAAAGGGGTGTTGAAAACATTAATAATCTCCTGTCAAAAAGGAAGAAAAATATATATCAAAAGTTAAAAATATTAAAGGTCTTCTAAAAGCAAAACACAATCCAATTAAAAATAGTTAAAAGAGGGAGAAGTGGAATAATAAAAAAAAATAATACCCCAAAAGAAAAATTAAAAAAAAGATTTTCTATCTAGAAAAAGAATCCACAACTGTGCAAATATTATTAACATGGGAAATATTGTTAGATATAAAGATATTTTGACTGAAAAGGGGGAATTTAAAACAAAACAAGAATTGAAAAAACAGGGGATTGATATGGTTTGGTACATACAACTGCAATTACAATCTAGATATGAAAAAGATGCTAAATTATATGGTTTCTATATGGAATTGACAGAACTGGATAAGATACTAATAGGAACAGAAGAGATGGCGCTAAAAATTGTATAGTTATTTATTGCGTATTAAGTTAGAAGAAGAACAAGTGAAAGAAACAATGGTAGCATGGGCAAAAAACATTTATCTAACTCTACACGATAGAGTTAGATAAATGGCAGCAATTATGGGACAGAAATTATAAATTAACAATGTCAACTGCATACAAGGAAAATTTGTACAAGATGTTTTATAGATGGCATTTGCCACCGGAAAGATTGGCAAAAATGTTTAAAGACAAATCAGCTAGATGTTGGAAATGCCATCAGATACCGGGGTCGTATTATCATATGTGGTGGACATACGTAGAAGCAAAAAAAATATTGGGCAAAAATTCATATGTGGTTGGAGAAGATGACACGACAACATATTGATCTCAAACCTGAATTATTCTTGTTGGGGATTTTACCAGAAAGTTATAGTAAAGCAAATGTATATTTGATTATTCCTTCCTGAAAGAAGGCGGAGAAGAAGACTAATGGCTGAACCGAAGCAGTGTCAGCTAGTCAGAGCAGGTGGTGAGAAAGTGGAAGAAAGCAGTGGGTTGGACCTGGATGAAGTTTCTTTCCAACTTCCACCAAAGTGAGTGAATTTCCCTATGCTGATTTAAGAAGAAAAAGGGACTCCAGTGAGAAGGAGGGGAGGGGTTCTCTTCCCCCTCCCCTCACCTTTGAAGCAGCGAGAGAAAAACACTGAGCAGTTACAGATCCATAACAATAAGGAAGGAGTAAAGGGAGAGTTGTTGTGGTAAAAAGAAAACAACAACAACGGAGAGACTGAACTGGGCTGGAGTTTATAAAAGAAGATTTGGACAGAGTTAATTTTGGATACAAATAATCTGAGCCACTTTTCTGGATTGTGGGTTTAAATAGAGAAAATAAAATGGCTTTTTCTTCTTGCACTGTCATATAAATCAGCGGTCACCAACTGGTGGTCCGTGGACCACTGGTGGTCCACGAGAAAATTTTGGTGGTCCGCAGAAAAATTATTTGCATTTTTTTATATTGCACTAAATCAGGGGTTCTCAAACTATGGTCCCTGGGCCAGATACGTCCAATGAATGGTTGTGTTGTTGCAGGGAGTCTCCCCCTTTGGGGACTTTTTGTGTGGGTCGGAGGGGGCAGAAATTCCGACTTGGGGTCTGCTTCAGCCTCCTGGTGCGGGGCTTTAGGCGAAGGCTAGAAGGAAGTGCTGCTGATGGCGAACAGCCAGAGGGCCTTGTGTCTTGAAATACATGGACTCCTCTTTATCTTTTATTCTCAATGTTAATCTATTCGTTTCTGCACATTCTAAAATTTTCTTTATAATTTCTCCTTCCAATGGGATTTTATCTGCTTTCCAATTTTGTGCAAATACAATTCTAGCCGCTGTTATTTAATGAATAATCAAATATGTATCTTCTTTACTGTAATTCTCTGGTAAAATTCCCAGTAAGAATATCTCTGGCTTTAACTCTATCTGTTGCTGCAACATTCCATCTAACCATGCTTTTATTTTCACCCAATAATGTTTTGCTTCTTTACACAACCACCACATATGATAATATGAACCCGGCAACTGATGACATTTCCAACACTTAGCTGATTTATCTTTAAACATCTTAACTAATCTTTCTGGTGGCATATGCCATCTATAAAACATCTTATACAAATTTTCTTTATAAGTTGTTGCCATTGTTAGTTTATAGTTTCTTTCCCAAAGTTGTTGCCATTTCTCCAATTCTATGGTCTATCCAAAATTCTTTGCCCATGCTATCATTGTTCCTTTTACTTCTTCATCTTCTAGTCTAATACGCAATAAATAATTATATAATTTCTTAATCATTTTCTCATCTGTTCCTGTCAATATTTCATCCAGTTCTGATTTTCCCAAGTTAAAGCCATATTGTCTACGATCTGCTTCATAACTTAATTGTATTTGCAGTCTTGTATACCAATCTATCTCAATCCCTTGACTCTCTAGTTCTTGTTTTTGTTTCAGTTCTCCCCGATCTGTCAAAATGTCTTTATATCTAACAATATTCCCCATGTTCACAATATTTGGGTATGTCACCACTTCTATTGTAGAAAGCCACATTGGAATATTCAAATAATGTTTTTCTTTCACTCTGTCCCACACTGATAACAAACCATTTCTTACATAATGTCTTTGGAAATATCCATGTATCCTTTGTTTCCCATACCATAAAAAGGCATGCCATCCCAGTTGCAAATCATGGCCCTCCAAGGTCAATAGTCTTGTATACCTTAATAAAATCCATTCTTTAATCCATGTTAGTGCTGCCGCTTGATAATACAATTCCCAATTTGGAAGGCCAAACCCACCTCTAGTTCTTGCATCTTGCAGCATTTTTATGTTGATTCTTGCTCTCTTTCCTTGCCACACATATTTCCACATTATTTTCTTCAGCTCTTCAAAGTATTTTTTCTCCAGTTTTATTGGTATAGTTTGAAATAAAAATAATAGTTTTGGTAATACATTCATTTTTATTAATGCTATTCTTCCCATTAGTGATAGTTGCAAGTTTCTCCATTTCTCCAGGTCTGTTTCAATTTGTTTTTTTCAGTTTAAAATAATTGTCTTCCTTGAGCGTTGCACATCTTGATGTCAGATAAATGCTCAAGTATTTCACTTTCTTCACAATTTGGATGTCCAGTTTCTCCGTTATCTCCTTTTTTTGATTTTCTCTCAAATTTTTAACTAGTATTTTTGTCTTATCTTTGTTGATTTTCAGTCCTGCTACTTTCCCATATTCTTCTATTTGTTCTATTTGCGCTGTCTCTATTGGATCTTCCATGATAAACACCAAATCATCTGCAAATGCTTGTAATTTATATTCTTCTTTTTTTGATTCTCATTCCTTTTATTTCCTTTTCCTGCCTCACTTTTCTATTTAAAACCTCTAATGTCAATATAAATAGTAATGGAGATAAAGGGCATCCTTGTCTTGTTCCTTTCCTCTGTCTATTTTCTCTGTCATTTCACCATTTACCATCACCTTTGCCGCTAGGTCTCTATACATAGTTTGGATCATATTTATAAATCTGTCTCCAAAATCCATCATTTTCAACTGTTTTATCATAAATTGCCAATTCACATTATCAAACACCTTTTGTGCATCTAAAAATAACAGCGCTATTTGTTTCTCTGAGTGTAATTCATAATATTCTAGTGTATTTAATATAATTTGCATATTATCTCTAATTTGTCTTTTTGGTAAAAAGCCATTTTGGTCCAAATGTATAAACTCATTTAATATTTTTTTTAATCTTTCAGCCATGATTGATGCAAAAATCTCATTTAATAGAGATATCGGTCTATAATTCTTTATATATTGCAGATCTGCCTCTTCTTTTGGTATTAAAGTTATATATGCCTCCATCCATGAGTCCGGAATTTTAGCTTTAAGTAGTAATTCATTAAATACTTGCAGCATCACATTGCTTAATACATCTTGTAGGGTTTTATATACCTCTGCCGGTAATCCATCCGGGCCTGGTGTCTTCCCATTTTTCTGTCTTTTAATTCCCTCCGTTAATTCCATCATAGATATTCTTTCTTCTAATAGTTTTTTGAACTTTTCCAGGATTCTAGGGAGTTCCATTTTTTTCAAATATTGTTCTATCTCGTCTTCTGCTATTGTTTCTTGTTGGTACAATCCATTGTAGTATTTCTTAATTATCCTTTTCTTTTCCTCACTTTTGTAACATATCTTTCCACCTTGATCTATTAATTGACTTATTAATTTCTTCTCTTTCTCTTTTTTCATTTTATATGCTAACCATCGTCCTGGTTTATTTGCATTTTCAAAAAAAATTTGCTTTGTAGCTTTTTTTGTCGTCCGGGTTTTTTTGCAATTCCATCTCTAATCTCTTATATTCTTCCTCTAAGTTCTTTTGCATTTGCCTGTTCTGTTTATTTCATTTTCCTAAATATGTCATTGTCAATCCTCTAATATATGCTTTACTGGTCTCCCATGTCAGCACTGAAAGTTTCTTTCTTCCCAGTGCTGCCATGAAAGAAGAAATAAAAAGGGGGAGAGAGAAGAAACAGGTTACCTTTCACCCAGTTGCTAAATCGGCAGATAATGTTCCTAGGAGATGAGACAGGAGGGGGGAATTCCTGGGAGGTGAAGTAGCTAAGGGGATAGGAGTGACATAGAAGATGGCCAATGACATGCTAAGACAAAGGAACGGAAAGGGAAGGTTTGGGGGGTTAGCAGGTCAGTACTGGCACCGACAGAGTCGGGCCAGACATATTTGTACTAAATAAAAGAAGGATTTCATCAAAGACTTTTTGTTTGGAAAATGTGATTATTTAAGACAATGTCTGAACCTGACAGAGTGCCAGTACTCCTCTCCAAGCCAAGCTGGCTGACTTCCAAACTTCTAGTCCCCTCCCCCATGACTGGAGTAGATAAAGTGCAGTCTGGTAATTATGGCAGAGAGCAGACCTCCCAAAGTTAACTCAATTCAAGCAACTGGAAAAGAGCCAGCCCTGATTCCAGCCAGCTTGGATGCAATGAAGCTACCACTCCTCCCTCCCCCAGCGAAACTGCAATCCAAGAAAAAAAAAGATAAGTATTCGGGGGTTTTGCCAAAATTCCCAGAGATTGACGTTCCCTTCCCGAACGTTCAAGACAAGGGGAAGCCACTAAGTGAGCTGGGTAGGGCAGACTGCCTATGGCACTGGCAGCAGGCCAGGCACCAAAAATCTTCAGGGAGGCCACTCGAGAGCCCGCAAGATGAATTGAAAGAGAAATTTAACCAGGCCATTCTGCTGGAGGAGGGACCATTAGGCAGGCCTGAGGAGGGGGGGGGGCACTCTAGCCTCCCAAACTGAGACATCAAAGACGAAAGCACAGCCTTTCCCCCCCCATAGCAAAAGGAGAAGAAGCCCAGAAGTGCATCCACGGGTTCCCCCCCTGCAAAGCAAGCAGGGCAGCCTAGACAGGACGTCACCTCCCCACCCCAAGATGAGTGGAGAGGAAGAGGACCAGTGGCCCCCAGAGCAGGCTTACAGAGCCCCGCATTGGGAGGATAGGGCGCCGAGAGAGGACCCACCCCGTTTCAGAGGGAAGTTCGATGGCGATCCCGACCAGCTAGCACAGTTCCTTGACACAGCTGACATCTACATCAGATGTTATGGATACCTCTATCCATTTCCCAGAGCCCTAGTCAGTGCCATTGCAGAGGGCTTGGAGGGAGAAGCAAGAAGGTGGTCAGCAGCCCTCTACAAGAACAGGGCCCCCCAACTGCACGATGCAGATGGGTTCTTGCAACTGTTACGAACCCAGTTCAAAGAGGCGGAAGAGGACCCCTACGTGGAAGACCAGATCAGGAACCTGATGCAGAAGGGAAAGCCTATCAGAGAGCATATCCATGAGTTCAGGAGAGTCATTGGGACTCTACCTCCCTTACCAGAGCGACTACTGGTGTATTTCTTTAGAACAAGCCTAGATAAGAGGATTGCCCAAGTGACCGCTTATCTAGATATCCCGAACCGACTCTCCGAATGGTTCCGAGTAGCCATAAAAGTCGACAGGGGACTACGGACCAACGACATGCTGAAGCAACCAGATAGTGAGGAGAGAGACCACCCATACCAGGGACCACCCGGCCGACGAAGAACCGCAGCGCCACAGCCCACCTAGAGGCCAGTCGTCCCACGAAACCTGCTCAGGTGCTACAGATGCAGGGGGATGGGTCACCCGGCAGCAGCGTGCGGAACCCCTAGACCGAGGCCAGACTCACAGCCCAGGGCACGACCGGAACGAGGGCCCAAACACGCCACCAACGCACCATGGAGAGTCCCCCCGAGCCCAGAGGTTCTCTCCCACCTGACCGAAACAAGAGGGACCCCAGATGAGAAAAATCAATCCCCCAAGTCGTATGACAGCGAGGACGAGGGTGAAGACGACCCAATGGTGAACGGACCTGTCCACCCCTTTCTTTTCCCAATACGCCTAACAGCCCGGAAAACAGGGACCCAAGGGACTTTCCAAGCCCTAATAGATTCAGGCTGCACGAGGTGCCTGATCAACCTGCCCACAGTCTTAAAATTGGGGATCCGTGCCAAAAAACGTAACCACCCAATCCGATTTGAACAAGTTGATGGATCCCTAGTGGGGGGGACTTACGCCACGCACTTGACCGAGCCAGTGAGGCTGGAGCTAGCCGATCACTGGGAAACGATTCGGTTCATAATAGCCCCCAAAATGACAGATCCAGTCATACTGGGACTCTCGTGGCTAGACAAGTGGGGCCCAATCATTTGGTGGCAAGAGGGGACCCGTAGGCTGAGGATTGCAAAGGGCCCCCAACCCCTGCCGCTCCAACCAGGGGGGATGGGCCCCATGCAGAAGCCCTGATCTTTCCCACCACGGCAAAGGAAGAAGCCGCCAACGCAAGGGCCCCTCCCCGAGGGTACAACAGAGCAACTGGCGGCCGCATCCGACAGCTCCCACGACATAAAACAGATCCCAGAGGAGTACCAAGACCTTGCAGAGGTGTTTAGCGAGGCCGAGTGTGACGTTCTACCCCCCACCGCGAGGCTGATTGCACCATTGAGATCATCCCAGGAGCGAAACTACCAAAAACTAAGCTATATGCCATGACGCCCCGCGAGATGCGAGAAATGCAGAACTACATAGACAAGAACCTACAAAGGGGTTTCATTGAGCCAGCAAAACCGCGGATCGCGGCACCGGTCCTATGCGCTTAGGGTGGACTTCCGCAGTATCAACGCCATCTGCATACACAACTTATATCCCCTTCCCCTCATGAAGGACATGCTGTCCCACCTGGCCAAAGGAAAAGTTTTCACCAAACTAGACCTCCGAGAAGCCTACTACCGAATACGCATCAAAGAAGGAGATGAGTGGAAAACAGCATTCAACTGCCCCCTAGGAAGTTTCCAATTTAAGGTGATGCCTTTTGGACTGCAGGGAGCCCCGGCGGTGTTCATGCAACTGATAAATGAAGTCCTACATGATCACCTCTACAAAGGGGTTCTCGTCTACCTGGACAATATTCTCATTTACATGGAAACCTTAGAGGAACACATACCCCTCGTCCGCCAAGTATTGGAGAAACTGCTGAAGGCGAACCTGTATGCCAAATTGACAAAATGCGAGTTCCACCAATGACGCCTAGACTACTTAGGTTTCCGAATATCAAACAAGTGGGTAGAGATGGACCCAGCCAAAGTACAATCAGTTCTACAATGGCAACTCCTGCGCACCCGCAGACAACTGCAAAGCTTCTTAGGGTTCGCGAACTTCTACAGACAATTCATCCCCTCGTTTGCAAGAATTGCCAAACCTCTGACGGACCTCCTAAAGACAGGGAGTCCGGCAATGAAGCCCCCCCCCGGGACAGCCCCTACAGTGGGACCTGACCTGCCAACGGGCATTCAAAGCGTTAAAAGACATGTTTGCAAAAGAGCCTGTCCTAAAGCATCCTGACCCCGAACAGCCTTTCGTCATCCAAGCCGATGCCAGCGACGTGGCAGTAGGGGCCGTGCTGTTCCAAAAGAACGGCCAAGGGAACCTACAACCTTGCGCCTACACCTCCCGAAAGCTCACCGACACAGAGAGGTGATGGGCGGCGTGGGAGAAGGAAGCGTTCACAGTAAGATGGGCGCTGCTGACCTGGTGACACCTACTAGAGGGGGCCCAGAGACCGTTCGAAGTTTGGACTGATCACAAGAATCTGGAGGCCCTCAGAGCCCCACGGAAGTTGTCGCCCAGGCAAGTCCACTGGGCACAATACTTCAATCGTTTCAACTTCGAACTCAAGCATATCCCAGGGGGGAAGAACTTCCTGGCCGATGCACTCTCCCGGATGCCCCAATATAACAGTGAGCAGGAGCAGGTAGTGAACTCCATCATCCCCTCTACCCAGGTGGTCACCAGACGGCAACGGCGCAGCCAGCAGGACCAACTTGAAAGTGATTTAACGACAAAACTAAAAACCGAAACAGTGGCGGATCCCTGGTTCCGAGACAATCAACACCTCCTGACAAAAAGGGATGACCTAGTATGGAAGGGGGTGAAGCTCTATGTCCCACAGACTCTACGCACCCTGATCCTTAAGAGGAGCCATGACGTTAAACCAGCAGGACATTTCGGTTTCCTAAAGACTCTGCACTTAGTATGAAGACAGTTCTGGTGGCCCCACATGAGAAAGGACGTAGACAGTTATGTAAAAAGTTGTACCATTTGTGCCACAATGAAGACACGACCAGGATGCCCTCCTGGACTGTTGCAACCAGTAGCTGAACCGACAAGACCATGGGAGGAGATGGCGATGGACTTTATAGTAGAGCTACCAAGGAGTGGTGGAAATACAGTGATCTAGAGTGTAATAGACTTATTCTCCAAACAGGCGCACTTTATTCCTTGCAGCGGGCTGCCCTCAGCCCGCCAGTTATCCAAACTATTCGTGAAACACATCTACCGCCTGCATGGAGTCCCCAGAAGAATCATCTCCGACCGAGGGGTCCAGTTCACTGCAAAATTCTGGAGGGAGTTTCTACGATCTATAGGGTCATCCCAAGGCCTCAGCTCGGCGTTTCACCCGAG